>CAJPEX010001678.1:0-51935 GCA_905338405.1 Notodromas monacha
CCAAATGTCAATATTGTGTTGAAATATATTGATTGAATCAGTTTAAATTGGGAGTAAATTTTTATTTTCATGGAATTACGGTGTGTACTTTGTCCTTAAAACACCAATTAAAAACTATATAATGTAAGTCTCAGGGAAAATGAGACTCAACTTAGGGACACTCTTGATGCACCAATTATGTCCACATCTTCAGGTCGCGCTGTAATTCCATTTTCAGCAGCACAAACTTCAATTATCACATGAGTAGAATTTCTACACCAACTGAAATACTGAACACTGCACAAAAACAAGGAATAAGGGGAATTTTTTAAAGACAAGGGGAAATTCCATCTGCTTGATTGTTAATTGATTCCTTCCAGTTTCCATGTTCCACAAAATTGTGGGTTCCTATAGATGATGCTATGTTGGTGAAACTTGCTACACACTCAACCTGCTGCAAGCTGTTGAACTTATTGCAGCTGTTACAACTTGCCACACTGTTAACCATTGGGCAGCGGCAGGTTCTTTTGCATCATGCGGTAGTGCCAGAATTTACTTGCAGGCAACTGCATTTTGGTTTTATAAATCCCCAAAAAAGAAAGCCTTTGTTCCCCTAATCCCTCAATGCAAATCTTACAACAGGAATGCAGAAAAAATGCCACCCAACAGTAATTTTTTTTTCAAAACAAATGCTAAAAATTTTTTGGGATTTTGCCCAACTTCAGCTCTTCTGTTCATTCTTGTTTCCCTCTTTTTTTTCTGCTCCTTTTGGTATAAAGTTCTGCAGATAATCCTGGCACTGTCACCCTTGGGTTAACTTGCTGTTATGGTAAGTCACTGCTGGTGAAAGTTGCCACTGCAACAGCTCACCAATGTGATGACTTGCTGCTGCAACAGTTCACTGCTGCAATGACTTGCCATTACACAACTTGCAGTGAGTTCATTGCCACATTTCTCTCACCTCATTCACTTCATTTTTTCTCTCTTTGAAAATTAAAATATTATTTTCTTCATTCAGAAGAAAAATGAATTCCCACAATCTTCCACTTCTTTAATCTGCATAAAGAAATAAATGATATACATTTCTGCGGTTTAGGAAGATTTTCAACAAATTTGAAATATCTAGCATAAAATGGAGTGCAGTGAATGGCCAAGTGCAGTTACTTTGGTGAGCTTGATGTGGAACTGGCAGTTTTTAAATTTATGTGTGCTTGGCTTTTAATTTTCATTGTATATAAGCCACAATGACTTTGCTCATGATCTGTTATATTTACTTACACTTTCAAGTTAAGCATGGATCTTCTTAAAAGCCAATGTGGGCATGATAAGGTTACCTGTGATGGCTATATATTTATGTGAACATAAACAACTAAGAACTGTTTATATTATCAAGTACAGCAAGTTTCAACAGCAGCAAATTGTAACTGCTGCAAGTTTTGACTGTGGTGAAAAATGATTGCAGCAACTTGTTACCACTGTCATTTATTGCAGCAGCAGCAAGTCAGGATGTGGCAAGTTGAGGTGCAGCAAGTTCAACTGTGGCAAATTTCACCAGCACCATTCCTGACGATGCCTGGAAACTTTAGTAAACATCTTGAAACTGCAGAAATATGAGAGAAGAAAGGACTTGAGAAATCAAACACAAATGCTAGTTAAGTAAAATTCAAAAATTCGTATTTTGAAAATTAATGTCAAGAAACAGACTCTTGAAACTATACTAGAACAAGAGATGTAAGATCAAATTTGTCTCCCACCCCCAGCTTCTCACTGAAATTATTTTTGTCATCAACCAATCTTTAAAAATTCTATAAAAAGAACTAATACTTCCACAGAGAATTGAATTTTCAATTTCTGGATTTTCTTCTCATTCCAATGTCAGAACTCTTGATCCCTAACTAATTTTTATAAGAAAAAAAATGCAAGTCTTCAATCAAACTTCTCGGGGAAACACAATATATTGTACTACAGTAAATGACAAACCTTTAAAACATTGGTCGCGACACAACCTTGGCTTTTCTGCTCCATATACAAAATTCCTTCTTTGACAAAAAAGAATTTCGAATTGTCGGAGGAAATTGCCCATGACCTATGCCCTCCGCCGCAATCCACTCTCCAAATTTCCTCGCCTTGTTCATCATGAATAACACAGTACCTCTGAAAAAAATGAGATTCACAAAGAAATTATAGACTCTTCTTCAAAAGAAAATAAACATTCACAATCAATCGTATACTAACGGAATGGAACGTTACGATTCGCAATTCGTGATGGAAGACCGTAATGGACCCGATCCACTCGTGCTTTGATGAGCTTTTCTCCAGTAAATGCAACCTGAAAATACAGTACAGTAATAAAAAAATGAAAGAATACAATCAGTGCACTTCAATCAAATTCCATTAAACATGAATTGGAATTTCGCAAGGATTAATTCAATTATTCATACTTTTGAAAGGACTTTCGCCATATTCCCATGCAGTTTTAATCCGCAAAACTCGATGAATTGGCTTTGATTTAAGAAGAATGCTGTCACAGAGTTTTGAAAGTAGAGTATTTCACAAGGAAAAAGAATAAAGATATGACACAGAAATCGGTTGGGCTACAACCAGAGTGCTCCAGAACACCCTATTATAAAAAGTTGTATTCACAAGTTTTTCCAAGCAGTTTAGAACAGGTTTGCCAGTACTTTGTTTGTTCCGCACAGTACAATGGTTCAAGGGATAGTGATCCAAAATCCTGAGACGTTTCCTCAGGAAAAAAGGGTTTCTGTGGAAGTTTTCCACTGCAATTTTGGGCTAGATTACAGCTTCCGCCGTTAGGGTTCAATTACTGGGTTTCAAAGATTTTTTAGGACTTCAAGGACTAAAGGTCCGTTTTTTGGTTCTTGTGAGAATGGGTGAGAAACCCAATTCTCACGGAAGGATCCAAGGACGAGTTTTGGCAATTGCCGAAAATTGTCTCTTTATTACTTGCAATTCTAAAGGCGCCGGTTTGACGCTTTTCTCTTTGAGGATTAGGTTCAAAACATTGAGAATAGTGACATGAAAAATTACTTTCCATCAGCTCAAGGCTGGTGATTTAATTTGATATGCTTGGTTCTGCAGAAGTGACTCAGAAAATTTGCGACAAATGCTGCTGAGATAAATTTGATCTCAAACGAAAGGCTCAACCACTTCATGAAGCAGAACCATGGGGATTTCATATCTTACATAATATCGATTTTATGGTCCTCAAGGACTTGAGAGAAGAGAAATACTTTAAAAAATACTTTAAGATCTTCAAATCACACTTGAATACGAAGCACGGAAAAAAAGGCATCAACTTCTTCAACTGACAAAATTCAAATAACGCAGACTTTTGCGATTTCAAAGTATTTCATGAGTACTTCATTTTAAATCATATCGTCGCAGTGCCGAAAAAAAATTACTCCAACTTCTTCAGCAGCTCTTCAAAATCTCTAAAATATTTTCTAGATACTTCGAAAAACACTTGAAATTATATTGTAATACTAACCCAGTAGAATCCGCTTTCCACGCGAAAATGACTCCCTTTCTTCCAGCACCCCAAAAAACTCCTCTTCGTTCGTCAAAAACCAATGTAGAAGCACCGTGTTTGCCAAAAATGTTGCGTTTCTCAGTTCCCACAGCATTCCATTCATCACCCTGAGAAAAATTAATATACCATTGAAGAAATTCAAATTCCTCCAACATCAAAACTATTTTCCCAATTGAAAATACTGTATAAGATTTTACATGAAATTTTCTGAAACTTTATTCGTTCCCTTCGCAGAGAGACATTGAGAGAAGAGTAGCAAAGAACACACATAATTTCGTGTTCAAATGAAATGCTTTTGCACTACATCATCTTTATTGTTCAATATTTATAATTTAAATCATAACATTCATATTAATAATTTTATTGCTTTACATCATGGACGTGAACTCACAATTTTGTGACGATGGAAAAGCTGAATTGCTCCATCTCGGTAGCCCAGTAATATTTGCGTCAAATTTGTCGACACAGCAGCTGCAGTAGCCCACGTGGATTTCGCAGGACCATTTCTTTTCAGCAGGCTGATTTCTATTCCGAATACATAATGCACGTTTATTTTCTCTTTCAAATTTCAGATACTGTCAAAACCTTGATAAACTGCTACCATTTCTCTGTGAATTTGGGACGATTTAACGAGTTTTTGGCGGTTTAAAGGTGGTTGATTTTTCATAAAAAAAAACTAAATAATATGCAAACTAGGTACAATCGACAATAAAATTCTTGTTCTTCTAAAAAAAAATAATAACCGTGGGATCCAGAAATTATATCTAGCTAATGTTCCCAAGAAGTAAATCATGTCATGTCTCGGGTTTGTGCTTTTTTTCTAATCGGAGACCTCTCTCAAAAATTTGAATATTTTCGGTGGGCTATCAAAGACAAAATTAATTTCCTGGATGGAGCATATTTTATTCGTCAATAATTTTGGCGGATGGCGTTTTAACAGGGTTTCCAATGCTTAGCGACGATTTGTTTTTCAAAATAAATTGGCAGGTCATATTGTGAGGCGTTCTTTTCAACGGGGTTTGACTGCACAGTACTTGAATATTCATACGCTTTTCTAACTACTAGTGACATCTACCCACGCAAAAGCAATTAAAATCACACAAGACAGCTGGAGAAAAAAAAGAGGAAGAAGATGGAACTCTGTCGAACCTGTTCCAACGAGAACCGTTTGTCCTTCCGCATCCGAAACCAGAACATCTTCTCCCAGCCACTTGACGAAACATATCTTACTTCGACAAAATTCCCCCACGTCGACTTCCTTCCGATCATCGCACGTCCAACAACAATAATCCGTTTCCCGAAATTTCAAAAAAAGCAAAACCGGGCCAAGCCCGGCACACACTACGCGAAAACCTCCTCCTTCAGTCTCGCAATTAATCGCCACGTCCGAACAAGCGTAACTGTTCAACAGTGCCGACTCGTCGGATTCCCATTTGACTTGTCCGTTATTATTATCGAGACAAGACACTAGCTGGAGTAAACCGGAAACGCAGGTGACGAATAAGTGACTTCCGATATTGTCGACGCTATGAACTGAGCGAATGGCCGGGCCGGGCTTGAATCTGGTTCGAACGGCGGGACGTGGGTTCGGGAAATACTTGCAGGCCCCGTCTGATCCTCCAGTCACGAAAGCGTCCGAACTACAGTATAGAGATGAAATGAGAAAATTAGAATAAGGTACCATATTTATTCCTGTACCAGAGGGTTTTCCAGTCAAATTTTTCTATAAAATGCTATCCCAAGTAAGACGCCCACTCCAATTTCGGTGACTCTGAAACTGCAATATTTAAAAAATAATAACACCCAAATTTGAATATAGACATGGATTGCTCCAGAATTAAGCTAATTTTAAATCAACTTCCATTATAATAGGTTTTTATTTAAAAAAATTTCAAAAATTCTCACTAGTTCAGGTATATAATGCAAACCTAGACTTCTAAAAACTTTCCACAAGTTTATAGGTTAATGTTATTGAATTTTTACTGTTGGGTTAAAATTAAGACAACTAAAATATGAACTGAGGGACTGTTAAGAGTACTGTATGTCCAAATACCTCTTGGACCCCTTGATTGCAGAGAGAGGATTCACCAAATGATGCAAGACAGACTTTCAATCAACCCTTTTTATTAGATAATTGGCCATTTTCAAAATACAAACAGGCTGTTTGAGGGGATCTAGATTCAAAGCTCTGACTCCTATAGCAGAGGACTGTGGTAGTCAACTGATTTTGGGGCGGAGAAGAGCTGGGGTTTTCATATATTGCTAGGCTTGGAGGCAGGTTCTGGCTATGTGCATTATTTAAAGTACAGAAATGCAAGTATAGATGGCAGGAAGAGGTCACAAGTCCAGTCAGGAACTTTGTATACAGCAGTATTAGCTTTGAGGTTAAGAGATACCCATAGAATTTTATGGAAACTCTGTAGCAAGTCAGTATCAGGTAACTCAATGTCTGCATGCTTTGTTCATGATTCTTTCAAAGCAGGAACCAGATGGCTGTGTCTGGTTCATTGCCAAAAAGTGGTGAAACATAATCAGATTTAAAACCAGAGCAAAAAAGAGGCAAAGGCAGATAATGCACAAGTGCAAAAAAAGTCAAGCCTGACAAAATGCAACTTGTAACAAGGAAAACCCTATTTTTCTACTTAATTTGGAGAAAAAGGGTGCACACTTTATTAAAGTAAATAATGTGACCCACAATGTAAGTCACATATAAAGTCTGCTCTACTTCTGTTGTGGATGATAAAATGCACTGAAAATAACCCAGTGACGGGTTTTTCCTTCTCTCGACTTATTTTTTTTTATTAAAAAGCAGTCTTCACACAACATCCATTGTGAGGAAACACTATTCTCTTTTTATTCATCACACCTTCTCTTCACATATTTCGTATGTCTTTGAATTTCGATTTGCGCACAAGTTTCTGTAGTGCTTTCAGGGTTCCTACTTCACACAACATCCATTGTGAGGAAACACTATTCTCTTTTTATTTATCACACCTTCTCTTCACATATTTCGTATGTCTTTGAATTTCGATTTGCGCACAAGTTTCTGTAGTGCTTTCAGGGTTCCTTTTCAATTGTGTCATTTCGTTGCTTTAAAATTACACAATACACTATTCAAGAAAAATTCAGAACAAAGAAAATTGTTAAAATTTTAAAACGAGAAAAAATTGTGTAACGTAAATTTTGTTGTTGCTGAAGTTCATCAGATTGAGAAAGGGGAACAGGAATGACTAAGAAGTACAGTAGGTTCAGCTTCATTATTCTGAGGGTCAAACATTTTTACTTCTTTTACTTCTCATGTTACAGTACCATTCAATAACCTCATCTTCATGTTCAAATTACTGTAGCTTCAATCGCGGGCGTGAACATCGCGCGACATCTACCCGAAATTCCAGAAAGATTCGCAAAAAAAAAAAATCGCAGTTACTTAAATCTCTCTCATCTTTCCGGGTCAGAACTCAGAACCAATATAATTTAAGCACGAAACTCACTCCCTCGAAACAGCCAAACATCGCAAAGAAGCCCCTCCGTGAGCAGAAAGCCGATGATGCAACGAATTCGTGTTCCAGTTCCACACGCACACTTGCGAATCCTCCCCAGCAGAAGCAACCAACATGCCTCCGAGAAAATCCGCTGCCCAAACCCGGGCACCGTGTCCATACAACGCCGGTGAACATTGAAATTTCGCAGAACTCCACGAATCTCCTTCTACTCTAGTCCAAATCCTCACTGACCGATCGTCCGAGGTGGACAGGAGGTACTTCCTCGTGGGATCGATCTGAACGTGGAACACGATTCCCTGTACACACGTGGATGAATTTAACATGCAATGAAGCACGAATGATATACTGTATATTTGCATAAATACGGTATTTCAACAAGAGTCCGTTTTTTTGTGTTTTTTTTACTAGCGACGATGAAAAAAAAATTCTGTCAATAATGTGACTATAAAATAAAGTAGAATTATCTACAGTGGTGCCTCGCCTAACAACCACAATTCATTCCTGTGCGGTGGTTGTTCGGTGAAACGGTACTAAGGCGGGTCACGCATTCCCCTAAGAATTAATCTAAAACCCATTAATTGGGTCTNTTGGGTCTTCAGAAAAATAAATCTGGCAGAAAAATGTAAAAATTTGCCTAAATTTTTGAATAACAAAGCAAAGATCCCTTAAAACACTGCTAAAGTTCATTAAAATGCTTTCGCTTATTAAATTTCCTTGCTCTCTTTCAAAAATAACCCACAAAATTAATAGCAATTCATATGTGACATGTATTAGCACAGCAGGAGTCAATCCTCCTCTATAACTTTGCATAGATGTCACTTGTACATGAAGCCATTTTCAGCCTGTAATATCACCAATTGCAATTTCCTTCCATTCTTCTCACTTTCCCTCAACAATAATGCTTGAGAAAAAACCATTTTTGTTAAGGGAAAGAAACAAAAGCATAAAATTTTTTTTTCTAAATTAATCAATATAAGGGAAGGCCAGCAAACATTTGCTAAGCAGGTCAGTGGTTGTTATGCGAGACATTTTTTAGCGGTCGTCAGGCGAGGCACCACTTAATATTTTCGGAAATGTGCTGTTTTAACATGAGTTCTTCTTTTCTACCAACGCGAAGAACACGTATATTTCTCGACTATTTTCACTGAAATTCCAGAACACCTCAAGAAAAGAAGCGCTGAATCATTTCGTGGGCGGCAAACAGGAACTTCACACAACATCCATTGTGAGGAAACACTATTCTCTTTTTATTCATCACACCTTCTCTTCACATATTTCGTATGTCTTTGAATTTCGATTTGCGCACAAGTTTCTGTAGTGCTTTCAGGGTTCCTCTTCAATTGTGTCATTTCGTTGCTTTAAAATTACACAATACACTATTCAAGAAAGATTCAGAACAAAGAAAATTATTAAAATTTTAAAACGAGAAAAAATTGAGTAACGTAAATTTTGTTGTTGCTGAAGTTCATCAGATTGAGAAAGGGGAACAGGAATGACTAAGAAGTACAGTAGGTTCAGCTTCATTATTCTGAGGGTCAAACATTTTTTCTTCTTTTACTTCTCATGTTACAGTACCATTCAATAACCTCATCTTCACGTTCAAATTACTGCAGCTTCACTCGCGGGCGTGAACATCGCGCGACATCTACCCGAAATTCCAGAAAGATTCGCAAAAAAAAAAATCGCAGATACTTAAATCTCTCTCATCTTTCCGGGTCAGAACTCAGAACCAATATAATTTAAGCACGAAACTCACTCCCTCGAAACAGCCAAACATCGCAAAGAAGCCCCTCCGTGAGCAGAAAGCCGATGATGCAACGAATTCGTGTTCCAGTTCCACACGCACACTTGCGAATCCTCCCCAGCAGAAGCAACCAACATGCCTCCGAGAAAATCCGCTGCCCAAACCCGGGCACCGTGTCCGTACAACGCCGGTGAACATTGAAATTTCGCAGAACTCCACGAATCGCCTTCTACTCTAGTCCAAATCCTCACTGACCGATCGTCCGAGGTGGACAGGAGGTACTTCCTCGTGGGATCGATCTGAACGTGGAACACGATTCCCTGTACACACGTAGATGAGTTTAACATGCAATGAAACACGAATGATATACTGTATATTTGCATAAATACGGTATTTCAACAAGAGTCCGTTTTTTGTGTTTTTTTTACTAGCGACGATGAAAAAAAATTCTGTCAATAATGTGACTATAAAATAAAGTAGAATTATCTACAGTGGTGCCTCGCCTAACAACCACAATTCATTCCTGTGCGGTGGTTGTTCGGTGAAACGGTACTAAGGCGGGTCACGCATTCCCCTAAGAATTAATCTAAAACCCATTAATTGGGTCTTCAGAAAAATAAATCTGGCAGAAAAATGTAAAAATTTGCCTAAATTTTTGAATAACAAAGCAAAGATCCCTTAAAACACTGCTAAAGTTCATTAAAATGCTTTCGCTTATTAAATTTCCCTGCTCTCTTTCAAAAATAACCAACAAAATTAATAGCAATTATACTCCATGCATATGTGACATCTATTAGCACAGCAGGAGTCAATCCTCCTCTATAACTTCGCATAGATGTCACTTCTGCATGAAGTACATGAAGCCATTTTCAGCCTGGAATATCACCAATTGCAATTTCCCTCCATTCTTCTCACTTTTCCTCGACAATAATCCTTGAGAAAAATCCATTTTTGTTGAGGGACAGAAACAACAGCATAAAATTTTTTTTCTAAATTAATTAATATAGGGGAAGGCCAGCAAACATTTGCTAAGCAGGTCAGTGGTTGTTATGCGAGACATTTTTTTAGCGGTCGTCAGGCGAGGCACCACTTAATATTTTCGGAAATGTGCTGTTTTAACATGAGTTCTTCTTTTCTACCAACGCGAAGAACACGTATATTTCTCGACTATTTTCACTGAAATTCCAGAACACCTCAAGAAAAGAAGCGCTGAATCATTTCGTGGGCGGCAAACAGGAAGATTTCCTGATATAGACGCAATTTACGCGAATTGTATACATTTGCAAATACCAGCACTTTTCTAGTTTTTTAGCTTCTAAAATTGAAAAAAGTGGTGCTTATATACTCGCGTGAATGCGGTAGGTTCATCAACCAGCAAGTGTTGTTTTTTTCTTTCTTAATCAAACAGCGTGAATTTGTCCTCACTTGATGACCTTTCAACCGATGTAAAATCACGGATTCCTTGTCTTCATTTCCGCAACACGACCAGATCAGCACCTCGGAGAACATCGTCCCAGTGATCACGATCAGGTCGTCATTTGCTTCTCGTAAAACTCGACCACAGACACTATAGAAGAAAGAAGAACTCGACTAAAATAATGACGATATAATGAACCTGCCTCACTTGCATCACTTACACTAAAGATTGATCCGTGCAACAACAATCCAAGGCCTTTCGATGATGGTCGACGAATATTTGCACTCGGTTATGCGCGGTTAGCAAAATCAATTCCTCTTCACTTCCGTTTGAGAGAATGTCGACGGAAATTAGCCAATCTTCGCACGTCAGGTTTTCATTGGGCTTTTTCACTTCTATTCTGGAGAAGGAGATTTATCGACATAAACAAAAAAAACTTCAAAGAACCTTACTCATTATCGTTTTTGGGATTGAAATTTCAAGTCGAGATCCCTGAACTCCGGGGTTCTTCGGTTTCGAGTTCTGTCTTTAGAATTTCTTTAAGTTTAAAACCTAACACGGATTCAAAAAAATTGATGTGTACGTTGGTCTACGATCCAACACGTCTGGTTTTAGTTCGGATTTTCCACTTCCATCTGGAAAAGGGGATTTATAATTTAAAAAAAACTTGATCAAATCTTTCTCGACGTTTTTGGGATTGAAATTCAAATCAGAATCCCCAAACTCTGGGGATCTTCGTTTTTTTTTCATGTAACTTTTCCTTCGTCTTCGCGTTCTGTCTTCGGAGAGTTTCTCTGTGTTCAAAACATAACACGGGTTCCAAAAAATAAATCTTCACTTATTGGTCGACAAAAACTAACCATGATTAAAAAATAAACATTGATAAGATGCTCTACCTCCTGTTGCTCGAAAAACTCTCAGTCTTCAGCGAAACGATCACTAAAAAACGATCTCCGAAAGCAAGAAGCCGCCATTTTGCGTCATGATCGACAAACTTCAGTCCCTTGATATCCGTTCCTCTTCGCAGCACTTCAGCCTGATAAACTTGCTTCCCTCCAGGGACCTCGTAGATCTCCAAAATGTTCCCTTGCCCTGGAAAACAATCGTGTTTTCATTTGTAGAAGATGAGAAAAGTGGTTCGAGAAAAAAACTCACCAACAGCAACGAGATCCTGAGTCAAGAAACACGCCGCAGTCACTGGAGCATTCACCATCACTCGTTCACCGAACACAGACATGTTCGTCGCAAAAAAAAAAAAAAGAAAAAACTGTTCCTTAGAAAAGCCTCCCGGAAAGTAATTCGAACATGAATGAGATCCTGAACTTCCTCATCCGACACACGAGGATCGCTCAGCATATTCATATTTTTTGCGCATGCAATTTTTTTTCACGAGGATCATCACCACAACACGGTCCTGATTTCTGGAAAAATCTCTGAAATGGGACTTCGAAGCTATTCCCGCAATTTTTAATACCAACAAATACTAGATTTTTGCAAAAATTTCCGTTAAATCTTAGACCTTGCAATATTTCCGTTGAATTTTAAATCTTTGCAAAATTTTCTTCACATTCTAGATTTTTGCCAAAATTCTTATAAATTCTAAATATTTTCCAAATTTCCGTTGAATTCTAGACTTTTGAAAAGTTTCCGTTAAATTCTAGATTTTTGCAGTATTTCCTTTAAATTTTAGATTTTTGAAATATCTCCGTTAAATTTCAGATTTTTGCAAAATTTCCTTCCAATTCTCGATTTTTCCAAAATTTCCGTTAAATTCTAAATTTTTGCAATATTTCCGTTAAATTCTAGATTTTTGCAAAATTTCCTTAAAATTCTAGATTTTTGCAGAATATCCTTAGAATTTTAGATTTTTTAAAAATGTCCTACTTCAAATTTTAGATTTTTGCCAAATTTCCTTCGAATTCTAGATTTTTGCAACATTTCCGTTAAATTCTAGATTTTTGCAAAATTTCAGGCAATTCTAGATTTTTGAAAATTTTTCGTTCGATTTTGGATTTTTTGAAAATTTCCATCAGCATAAGGAGCGTATCGCGTGCAATCCTCCGCATCGTGCGAAGAAAAATCAACCTTTCTCACGAAAAAACAATCACACAATGAGAAAAAACTAGAGCTCGTGAAACACGCGATTTAATCATAATCAAACTGCACGAAGAAAACGAAAAAAAAATTACACTTCATCACTCGAAATATTTACGAAGGGGGGGCGGGGTTTCAATCATCTAGCTTCCCGCGCTTTCTAACTATTTCTTGCAGGGCTGGTAAATCCTTCAGAGACACTTCCGCACAAACTTGATCAAATCTTTCTCGACGTTTTTGGGATTGAAATTCAAATCAGAATCCCCAAACTCTGGGGATCTTCGTTTTTTTTTTCATGTAACTTTTCCTTCGTCTTCGCGTTCTGTCTTCGGAGAGTTTCTCTGTGTTCAAAACATAACACGGGTTCCAAAAAATAAATCTTTACTTATTGGTCGACAAAAACTAACCATGATTAAAAAATAAGCATTGATAAGATGCTCTACCTCCTGTTGCTCGAAAAACCCTCAGTCTTCAACGAAACGATCACTAAAAAACGATCTCCGAAAGCAAGAAGCCGCCATTTTGCGTCATGATCGACAAACTTCAGCCCCTTGATATCCGTTCCTCTTCGTAGCACTTCAGCCTGATAAACTTGCTTCCCTCCAGGGACCTCGTAGATCTCCAAAATGTTCCCTTGCCCTGGAAAACAATCGTGTTTTCATTTGTAGAAGATGAGAAAAGCGGTTCGAGAAAAAAACTCACCAACAGCAACGAGATCCTGAGTCAAGAAACACGCCGCAGTCACTGGAGCATTCACCATCACTCGTTCGCCGAACACAGACATGTTCGTCGCAAAAAAAAAAAAAAAAAACTGTTCCTTAGAAAAGCCTCCCGGAAAGTAATTCGAACATGAATGAGTTCCTGAACTTCCTCATCCGACACACGAGGATCGCTCAGCATATTCTTATTTTTTACGCATGCAATTTTTTTGCGAGGATCATCAACACAACACGCTCCTGATTTCTGGAAAAATCTCTGAAAATGGGACTTCGAAGCTATTTTCACAATTTTGAATACCATTAAATTCTAGATTTTCGAAATATTTCAGTTGAAGTTTACATCTTTGCAAAATTTCCTTTAAATTCTAGATTTTTGCAGCCAAGTTTCCGTTAAATTCTAGACTTCTGCAAAATTTCCGTAAATTCCAGACTTTCGAAAAATTTCCGTTAAATTCTAGGTTTTTGCAAAATTTCCGTTCAACTTTAGATGCTTGCAATATCTCCGTTAAATTTTAGATCTTTGCAAAATTTCCTTCAAATTCTAGATTTTTGCAAAATTTCCTTCAAATTCCAGAATTTTGCAAAATTTCGTTTAAATTTTAGATTTTTGCAAAATTTCTTTTACATTTTAGATTTTTACAAAATTTTCCTTAAATTTTAGATTATTGCCAAATTTCCTTCGAATTCTAAATTTTTGCAAAATTTCCGGTAAATTCTAGATTTTTGCAAAATTTCAGGCAATTTTAGATTTTTGAAAAAATTTCCGTTCGATTTCGGATTTTTTGCAAATTTCCATCAGCATAAGGAGCGTATCGCGTGCAATCTCCGCATCGTGAGAAGAAAAATCAACCTTTCTCACGAAAAAACAATCACACAATGAGAGAAAAACTAGAGCTCGTGAAACACGCGATTTAATCATAATCAAACTGCACGAAGAAAACGAATTTTTTTTTAATGTGAAGTAGTGAGCTTTATAAATGCTTCCCCCCCGCCCCAAAGTTAGTAGATCGAAGGGCGCGAAAGATTGATAAAGAACGTCCCGACCATTTAGGAAGTCTCTGTGAAGGCGTGTTCCTCTGGCCGCGGGTTTCGGCTGCGAAGGGTCCGGTTTCCAGCCGATCGCGTACAATATCTGGAAAGTCGCAGGTACTCCTTCCGGCATGCCGTCCTCTTCTGGAAATCCGTACATTTCTCGGTAAATTGCAGCTGCGGCCATCAGCGTTTCCCGGTGCAAATGAGCTTTTCTCGTCCACGTCGCACTGCTTTCGCCCATGCCTTCAAAAAAAATTTGCAAAATTGTTGAAATAAATGAAATTTGTTTGTATGCTGATGTATTCAAGGAATGTACGAGCAGAGGCAATTTCCGAGTAACATTCCAGTGAGTCAATCAAACTCACTCCGAAGTAAAGGGCATAGATCGAAATCTGACGCTCAAGTTATCTCGTAATTAAGCTAAGATTGAATCAACTCGAATGGAAACGTTCCCCAAGAAAACGTGAAATGTTGAGCCTCACTCATTCATTATTTGAAGAGCGAGTGAGAGGAAATTTAAAGGCAAAAGGTATTCTTCCTTTTAAAAAAAAAATCAATTTTTTCATCAGGATAACACCGAACAAACCTTGAAGATCACGCATGACCTCGAACATGGACGGATATCGCACAACGACCTCGTCCGAGTCCAACGTGAGCATCGTGAATCCAGCCTTGTTCAGCAGCCCTGCCAAATCCTCAACTCGCACAAACGGCGACACATGGGCTGCAAATCCACCTTCACGTTCCAACTCAGCCAATTGGAGACTCGCACGCAATTCATACAGCGTCTCCCCGCCAAACACGGAACAAATGAGAACACCGTCGGGCCTCAGAGACGATGCGATGTTCCCTGAGGAACGAGACCCGAGAGTGTTTCTGAGTGAGTCACAAAAACAGCGCCTATTCACAACATTGTTAATTAAAAACAACGCATTTCAGAAGGCGTCAAGCAGAGAAACGCACTCGTGCGAAAATATTTCTTCAGTTTAGGAAATTGATACATTTTCGTCACAGAATGTTTCATGGCAGTAAAGGTGGACTTCCTGAAAAAAATTAAAAGGACCAGAAAAAAAAGCGTTTCGGAGAGAATTTCGTTGTAGAGAACATTGCTCTAAAGAGCCCACATGGATAAAAACGTGCTAGAACAAAATATTCTATGAGTTTCCCAATTTACTAAAAACTGCGTTATTCGTACTGAATGTGGGAATCAACTTCAACTTCCCTTTTTTAAAACAAAATATTTCCAGCGGATTGTCATAAATGAAAAAACCAGACAGATGTAAAAACGTTTCTTCTTACTAAAAAAAATTAAATAGTATTACAATAAGATTTTATAGATACGATTGTCCTGAAATTTAGAGAAAGACGCTGATCAACACGCCTGGAAATTTCTTCAAGAAATGGCACGCCATGTAAAAAACTAACTACGTAATACTCTACTCCGTTCCAACTTAGGATTGGTGGCAATCCACAGGAAGACATTTCATAAATTTTAAAATAATTTCTAATAGGAATCTATCCAAAAAATTCAAACGGCGAACAATTGTAAATTGTTTTGCAATCTCCATCATGCCATTTTCTCGAAGAACGACTCAAACTATCATCACGGATCTTGAAAGTTACGCATGCGGGTATTTTGCAGATATTGCACGTCACATTTTGCGTAAACGCGGTCGCAGGTATCTTCCTAGTGGTTTTTTTTTTTTTTTTTGCTGAACCTGCCCGTATTTACTCAAGAAAGGCTCGCACCATGATTTTTCACCGTAAATTTGCACAAAAACCTATCCCCTTTTAAAACCCACACCCCAGGTTTTGTTGGCTCAACACCAACATTTTTTTGGCAAATAATACTTTGTAACAGAAGAGCCTCGTGAGAAAATCAAAGAGAATGAAGAATTACATCATGATTGGGGGCAAAACAAATTTTTTCTCTCAATTTTTTCAACTAAGAATAACTTTGGGTACATCGAAATGATTTCATGATTATTTTTCATGAAACCCCACTTTTCTGCCTCGATTTTCCAGAAAAACGGTGCGAGTGGTACTCGAGTAAATACAGTGTTTTCACTTTCTTTTCTGTGTTTTTTTTTTTTTTTAGATTCTGAAACAACAAAAAAATAAAAATAAATAAATAAAATGCTCATTTGCTCAGACGCCCACCTAAACAACGCGGCAAGTCGTTGACCCAATGCAGACTCAGACTACTCAGGAAACACGACACTGAGTTGGGTTCAAAGGGCCAGGCGTCCTTGTCTTCGCAGAGCGAGAGCCGGGAAACGAGTTCCGCCGGCATCTCGGGGTCGATGACGGCGGTGTTGGCCCATTCGGGGCAGTGGTCGGTGAGGACGAGCTTCTTGACCCAGTCGGCGGAAATGTGGCGAGAAACGTGTCCTCTGCCGCAACCCAGGTCAACGACGATGTCCATTTCGCGCTTGATGTCGTAGAGCCGATCCGCTACACGGTATCCGATTTCAGCCTTTAAAAAAATGAGTACAATGAGTCCCCGACATACAGACGATTCGACTTATGGACTCCTGAAACTTTGAAGAAGAAAAATATCTGCTCCAACATACGGACATTCTTTCAAAATTCACAGAAAAATTGAAAATTTTAATTTTTCAAAATTTCGATACCAAAGGAACAAATTGAGCTACTCAAGTTAACAAAAATAAAAAAATTATATTAAAATGTATTATTCAAATGTATAATAAAAAACAGATTAATTTAATAATTTTGGGAGCATTCTCCATCATTTGTGCACAATACAGCGAAGTCAATAATGAATACTGTACAACGCATGATGCAGAAAATAAATCCGCAGCTCCCCGAAATTTTGAATGTAAGAAGCTGAATTCTGGACCTCACCAACACAAATTCAAAAAGGATTGAAACAAGCCGAATTCAACCCGACACCCAAAATCACCGAAATGATAAAGAGATTGAAGCAGAATAGAATCAAGGCGACGGATTTGCGATGAAAAACAAAATCCTGGATTATTACGAATACGCACGAATATTAAGAAAAGTCTTTCCTCGCGAAATACTCAAAAATGAATGCCCAAGGATAGAATCTGACGATATCTCGAACAGCATGCGACCAAAATATGATGACGTTGACCCTCGATGAGTGCGATACATTACCTGTACTTAAAACGTACTTATATTTTCAAAACTTTGCTTTCAAAACACTAATTTTTATCGTGATGCACTCGACTCAATAAGGATGCCAACAAACCCACACCAGTTTTTTTTCGATAAACAGTTTCGATAAAAACCCATCTCCAAGTAAGACGCGCACCCTGATTATAAAAACTGAAGAACTGCAATACGCATTTCAAAAATAACGCATCGAAGAATTTGAATTGAAAAACGACAAATAGTAAAATTTCCAATTGTTTTGATTGAAAAAATCTGTTGAAAATTGGTCCGAAATGTACCATTACAATCAAGTATGACACTCACCTACAATTTTACAATTTCTTGAAAATTGTGTACCTTACTAAAAAAAAAGCACACCCTTCCTTTTTTCATTTTATGAAACAAATGTGTGTAGTGCTTTAGTGCAGTGTTCACCAATCTTTTTGGACCCATGGGTCAGCAAATTTCCATAAGATTTTTCATGCACCAGCGAATTCCCAAAAATAATTTTGGTGGACTGGCCAAGTTTCATAATATGTTCACATACTTAGAAAAACAAAATTTGGCTTCATACACTCAACAACAAGCATATAAAAGTTTCTGCTTCTTGCAAAAATCAAGTTAAGCACCTATAGCTGAATGTCATCAAAAACTTAGAAAGATGGGCTTGAAGAAAGAATTCTCAGAATGAAAAATTAAAATATTATATTTTTGCACATAAAAATGTGTCTGAAGTTTTCTTAAGAGAAAAGCCAACTTTCATTTTTCATCAGATGATTTCAACTGACATGGTCTTTCCAAAGTTTTAGATAATGATAACTGTTGCGGATTGACTAGATATTGTCCACAGTGCAGGGTACAGCAAGGCACAAAAAGTACAACACAGCATACAAAATGCCACGTCATACAAGAAAACAAATTCCAGAACATGCAAACAAATAAAAACAATATTCAGGAGAATTCCAAACATAATGAAGCCTGAGGATATTGATCTTCAGGAATCATTCCACCAAATCATCACTTGATCAAAGGAATTCTGCAGCATACAGTACAAACACAGAAAATTAGTCACACCCCAGTGAAAACCTTGGAGAAGCTTTCCACTGGGGAGGACCTGGACCTGTGCAAACTCATCAGAAGAATCTATAAATCCTGCTCAGAACTCGGGAGAGAAAAGACCTGCATTTGTGTGTGATATATTTTGGCTGGAGCATTTGTGGACTTGGACTTATAAACAGATGTTGAGGAGTTTGAAACCCTCAGGCCACAAACAGCCAATTTTGCTCATCAAGTTTATTTAAATATAAACCAAATCTTTGTGGTGTGGTCTAAGGACCCCCAGCAAAAGCACAGTTCATTGCTACCATTAATAAATGAATCATGCCAAAAATTTTCCACAGTCCAGCAAAAACTTATGCAGACCAGCGCTGCTCCACAGGTTGGAGAACACCAATCTTGTGAATAATGTATATTCAACAACTTGAAGATTTTCTGTCGCACACAACGAATGTATCAGATTAAATTAAACTTTCCACAAAAAAAACCCTACGTGGTTAGAAAAATTCAGGACAGAAGATCCTCTACCACAGTAGTAAATTATCTCTCCATCTTCAAAAAAAGTTTCCCTTTCCAGACAGGCAAATCCGATCGAATTAAAGCAGACGCACGGGGGTCACTTCGTGGCCAATTTCGCAGAAAATTCCGACGGAATTAGCACATCAGCATCCAGTTCTCAATCACAAGAGGTACTTGTATATTACAAACCAATGGAAAACATTCCAGGGAAAAGAATTATTAAAAGCGTGAATTCGTTCCATCGGCAATTTCAATCAATGGCCGGCGACAAGGGGTCAAATTGCAAACTCCGATCATCTATGTTCTTGACAGTCTGCATGAGTTGATCCAGGACTTTGAGAGCTGACGTCACAGCGTCTTTTGGACTGGCATCATTCGCAGTCAAAAGGGAAATGGTGTCTTCTACTCGGTTCCTCACAGAGCCCAGGGCAACAGCTACTCCTCTCTTGAAGACTAGGAACTCTTTCCGCTTCTCCCTGAAGATGGCCGAGATCTTCTTGAACGTCTCCAACTCTTGCCTCACCTGATCCAGCTTTGCAAAAAATGTTGATTTCTTTGAAAGTGCTTGGCTTTGAAATTATGAGGAAAAGTAGCTCAACAAAGAGTTTACTCTGAATAAATACTAAAATGTATTCAACCTATTCAGCCATTAAAAATTGTCAAACGTGAACACAGTCAAATCTCAATTTAGTGTTGTCATTTGTCCTATCAAATTTTTTAGCTTTAAATCAAAGGCATTGTGTGAGAGGAAGATTCAGTTGAGGGGTTCTACTGTGGGCAATATAAGCTAGTTTACAGAATCATCACGCCACTGAGTCTGTTCTATATGAGAGAATTCAACAAAAAAATGCAAAGTTTAAATGCACTGTTCTAATACTGTATTTCAATACAGGTGGTACCTTGCAATTCAAACTCCCACAATTTCACCATCCCAAAATTTAATAGTCAAATTTGCAGAGAAGTTGACTTGCAATTCAGCCCTTGCCCTGCAATTTGACCTTCTTTGGCCATTTTTGCATAAAAGCTTTCAAATTTCACAAGGTGTCTTGCCATTTGATTGCTTTGCAATTTTACCCTAGTTTGGCAATGAATTAGGGTCAAACTTTGAGGTACCACCTGTACACTGTACAACCAACCCTTGATTTGGTAACACCCCTGCACAGTGCCACAAAGTTCTCTGGAACAAATCTCCCTTCATGTGTTATTCAGGGAAACCAATTTAGTGCCAAATAAATTCCTTTCCTGAATGAAGAATAGGCCAAGATCAAAGAAATTAAGGCATACAGCACAGTGCCACAAAGTTCTCTGGAACAAATCTCCCTTCATGTGTTATTCAGGGAAACCAATTTAGTGCCAAATAAATTCCTTTCCTGAATGAAGAATAGGCCAAGATCAAAGAAATTAAGGCATACTTAAAGGGAATATAATTAGGTTATAACTGGGAATCACGTGTCCATGCTTAGGATTATTCAAAAATATTGTACTGTATATATATATCTGAATTTATGTGATTTTTTGGTTTTATTTGAATGTACTTCACAGCAAAGAGCAACTCAGTAACTGGGGTAGTCACTTTACAAAAACACTTCAACTGATCTTGGAATTGTGTGTTATCATTGAGAGGTTGATACAAAACTGCAGAACAGTTTACTCTTACACCTGATCCAATTTGTACAAAAATCTAATATATTCTCTGCTATATCAAGAATTTAGATGCACAACAGTAAAAACAGTTCATTTGAGCCTCACATTATATTGCGCAGCTTTCTCCTTATGAAACAGGCTCAATGACCAAAAATTCTGCAAAAAAGCCTGTTTTACCTTTAGTAGAAGCCCTAAAATGAATTTTTTTCAATGGAATACTGTACCCCAATTTAGTGCCATTGCTTTTACAGGCACATTTTGTGGCACTAAGAATGTGCCACAATGATGTAAAAAACAAATTCAAACAAAATTTAAAGAAACAGCAAAGCTCTTTTACTAGACACAACATGTGTACAAATCTAATTTATTCTGACTCATTCAATGCAATCAAAGCCCAAATCAGTGCCTATCTTGCTTAGTGCCACAAAATTTGCCAGAAAAAACAATAGTACTAAATTGGAGTTTGATTGAATTTCATGAGTCAGAATAAATTAGATTTTTACCTGTGTTGTGTCTAGTAAAAGAGCTGAACTGTTTATTTAACTTTTGTTTGAATTTGATTTTTATATCAGGCGCCATCATGCAGGAATCACCAATGTTTCCAAGAAAGCTTCCAGTTCATCATTAAAATTTTCAATAAAAGGTGCCATAAAAAAAACAAATGGTTTTCATCAATGTAAATTCAGAAATATATTGTTCAGAATTATCCTGAGTACTGTAATTATGTGAGCATAAGCATGCAATGCTCAGTAATAACCCAATGGTACCCCCAGAAAAAGGCTTCAATTTATTTGGTATTGACCCTTTTTCATTCAGAACAAGGAATTTTTTGCCACTAAATCAGGATTTCCCATACAAAAACAATTGAGGGAAATTTGTACCGCGTAAATGTATGGCACTATTCAAGTGCAGCACTCAAGTAAATTGAAGGTTGACTTTTTTCCAATTTTTTGGCTTTTTTGGAAGGAATTAACTGATTGTCCATAGACTGTAGAAGTCTATGGAAAATTGTGATTTGGGTTGATGACAAATTATACAACAAATATAAAACTTGCACATCATTGTACAATACACAAATTTACTACAGTAGAATCTTGGTACAACGAAGCGTTTGGAACCTCAGAAAAAGATACGTGACAAAAAATTGAAAAAATGAAATTTGAATAGCCATGTGTCTTTGAAAGCCATGGACAAAAAATCCGTTTACGCCTTAATTCGATTAAATGAGATTTCACTATAGTGTAAATAGGATGCCAATCTCATCATGGATTACTTTTTGCAACGACTGTAAATCAAAGCTTTCCCCGACAGGATTTCCACTCAAAAAGCCAAAGATGAACGCAAATTCAAACATGAGGCCATCTTAATTCAGGCATCAAAACTAAGTCCTTCATCATCCAACATGAAAAAGAGATACCTCTTCTTCCGCAATCCGTGATCGGTCAAAATACTGGTCTCTTTCAGAAGCCAATCTCCCAATCAACTGCCTTAACTCTTCCCGTTTCTTCAAAGCTTCCTGAAGTCTATTTTGCAAACTGCGTCTGCTTTCAATGCCATCTTCAGGAAGAAGCCTCCTAGTGAAATTCTCATCATATTCCAAGGGCTCATTCGCGTCAGGCACGTCTTCCCCGGGAAAAAAGCTCACGTCTTTGGATACAGACGACTCAAAGAAAGACGACAACACATCACTCTGATCAGAGTGCTCCAATGATGCGGACGCAGGATTCGTTGAGATTTTTCCCGACTTGCGTGACGCCATGTGCTTAAAAATTTCGCTCAGCATAAACTTTCCACGGGTTTCACCGGCGTCAACGCGAATGTAACTTGGTCTACCTTCCAAGAAAAACCTGGATTCTTTTCTTTTCAACGTTTTTCTTAAGCAGGTCTTATTTCGTGAGCAGTTGCTTCTCTCATGAAGGCACACGGAAAATGTGGAAAAAGTCGTGTCAAGTCGAATCGTACGAATGGATCATACATTATCTCTAGAGGCGACACCTACGCGAGTAAATCGGCGACGAATATCACGGATTCACATACAATATCGTACGACAAGCGTTGCTGCAAACAATAACACTGCACAGAAAACTTCGATGTTCTCCTTCAACAGGACTCATTTTCTGAGTTAGCGTTTCAATTACGAAGGCACGCGAAAAAAAAGTTTTCTTTAGTGTTTTCATATTTTAGACGCACAATTACGTTTAAAAAGTCGCATCGTGCGAATGGATCATACAAAATTTCTAGGAGCGACACCTACGCGAGTAAATCGGCAACGAATATCACGGTATCACGTACAGTACCGTACGTCGGGCATTACGAAAATAAAAACTTCACTGTATATTTCAATGATTTCTTTGAACAGGGCTCATTTTTTGAGTTGGCGTTTCGATTACAAAGGCACACATAAAATGTCTATTGTGTGGTGTTTCTATAATAAAGACACGAAAAAAGGCTCTAAAAGTGAAATCAAGTCACATCGTTCGTACGAATGAATCACGCAGTACTTCGAGGAGCGACACCTACACGAGTAAATTGACGACGGATATCACGGATTCACGTCCAGCACGTCGAGCGTTGCAACGAAAAAGGAACATCACTGAACAGAGAACTCTCGCTCCCGCCTTTTTGAAACGGAATTTCGAAGTGTAATTCACCTTGACGTAGTCGTAATTGTCGGCATCTGGGGCCAAAGCGGCGCGACTGCGTTGCAATAATTTCGTCTGTCTATCGAACACATTGATGCCCGTCACGTTTGCCATGCCCATTGATTGAAAGCCATCAACGAGGATGCGTGAACATGGCGGGCAGCTGGGACCCACGCTCGACGCCAATCTCGCCAAGCCGCGCCAACGCATTGTCAATCCAACGATCTTCTTGCTCCCTATATTGAACAACAAAAAAAAAAAAAGATGCACTGAAACTCAGACTCCATCCGCATGAAAGATTATGAATTTTAAGGGGAATCAAAATTGAATCAATACTGCAAGCTCATTAGATTTGGTATATCTTTAATCAGCTTTTGAGCACTTCAGCATGTGTCCGTCGACAGGCTTTTTTCTACATTTTTCCTGGGCAAAGTTTAATTTCAGAACACGAAAGATCCGCGCAATGAAAAATGTGCAACTCGCACAACAAAATTGTTCCACATAACGAAATTTTATGGCCCAAAGATACTCAAATTTCAATAAAAACTTCAAAATATTATCAAAAATCGAGGAAATTGAAAATGGTATATTTTCTGCCTCATATAGCCTTTAAAATTTGTGAAAGGTAAAATTACTTAAATTTAATACAGTGCTTAAACATTTTTAGATTTACAATTTAACACAAGGAATAAAAAAATGGAAATGGTTTATTATGGATTTTTCGTGAGCGTTTGAATTAATTAAATAATTCACAATGGAAATCGCTCTTAACATCACAGAACATCCGTACAAGGAAACACACCCAGGAACGAATTAGTTTCATTTTGCGAGGACCCCCCTCGTTTATCTTGTGCTCTGATTAGATTTGCTGACTTCAACCTTTATTAGCATTTTTAGACAGCACGAATTCAATTTTAAACTCTTCCAACATAGACTCATCTGTTAGCAGTTCTCGATTCAAGTCGCATTTTCTTTCAATTCTGTTCCAATTGTCAAGAGATTCAATTGCTTCGAATGCTGTAATGTTATTTCAAAAGCCCTGTTCAGACTAGAGAAAAAGGCCCATTTGCTTCTTAGAACTTCACAGGGTCAGAACTCTTCTTTGACCTGCATCAGCGCAGAGTCTCTTTTTCATAGGGAAATACTGTACTATAGTCCATCAGTGTTACCCAACCTTTTTGGGCCCATGGACTGGAAAATTTCCATAAAATTTTTTTGTGGACCAGCAAATTTCCAAAAATATTTCTGCATAAAGTTTCATAACATTTTTGCAGACTCAAAAAAGTGTTGTTTGAAAGATTTTATGGCAGGTAAAGTACTTCAAAAGTACTTGTTTTTCTGCAAAAATTGAGTCAACCACAAGTGAATCAGCTATAGTGGACTGTCTTCAAAAAAATTATAAATTTGGTTGAGGAAAGGTTTTTCAGAATTAAGAATAATTTATTTCAGCAGCTGAAAATTTGCCTGAAGTGTTATTAGGAGAAAACTCAACTTTTATTTTTCATCATATAATTTCAGCCAAAATTGTCTTTCCAAAATTTCAGATGAAGATAACAGACTTCAGTGCTACTTTTGATAAATTTATTGTGCTGAAGAAAATTTCCCGCGGACCAGCAAAAAACTTCTGCGGACCGGCGTCGGTCCGCGGACCACGGGTTGGGGAACACTGCTGTAAATCGTATATTCAGAATAAATGGGATACGGACTTGTTCTCGTCACCGTTTTGTCCGTTGTCCGGGTCAGGGTCAGGCAGACTTTGCACCGGCACGTTGATGTCGCCTAGTGGCAGCTTCTCCGCCAGCCAAACGTCGTCCACAATATCAATCAGCAGCTTCCCGTCGCGCGGCACTTGACTGTCCATCATTCACAAAGATTCAGAAACCCACATATCACCCTAATCTTTTTCCCTTAAAAGCCCGACTCTTCAAGCTGCTTTCCCACAACCTGAAAGTAACTGTCGATGCACCAAATGTCAAGTCAATCCACGACGATTTGGTCTGAACACTAAATTACTCTCGCGGGATTTCAAACTTCCGCAACGAAGAAAACGGCACAAAAAATCCTTGGCAGCTCTTATGCTCCCAGAATTTCTTATTATAGCACAATCAGCGCAAATTTGAAATTGCCAAAGCGCGTTTCTGACACGAGCCTCGCATTCATACTTTCTCGGACAGAAAAAGAATCCTTGATTTGGTGCAGTGCCAACATCAAGAAGGTTCGCTACAAAATAAATGGCAAACAAATTTAATGCTGAATTACCACTTCCCAAAATAAAAAATATATGAACAGGAGGTTCGAGTTGGAATCTCTTTTCGGCAATGTTCTGGATTTTTTTTAATCTTCCAACAGTACCTTGAATCTCCACAAAAAATTATTCAAGAAGATATGGACAATTCCCGACTTTACTAATCAAGACAGGGACAATCCTATTTCGAGTACTGTATTCACTCAAGTACCACACGCACCTCAAATCTTAAATTCAAGAGGGGAAAAAAGGGGGATGCGCGTCATAGACAGGTGTGCATTCTTCAAAAAAGATTCACAAGTTTGGTTATACATTAAACTTGATTCTAATGAGAAATTCTGAACCAAGTTCAGCAGGAAAATTTATATTGAAGGAAACAATTTCAATTAGTTGAATTCAGGTTCAATTCATGCCTGAATTCAAATTTGGGTTGTCTCATTTTCAAAATACTGTATTTCAGTGTTTGATTCATCAATTAATAGAGTGGGTGTCTTCCTTCAATGTACAGTGAGACCCCCACATGCGGATGCCTCAACCTGCAGACAATTCAACATAGGGACACTTATTTTCCCAGAAAAAATCAATAAATAAGGCCCAACATGAGGACACTCACTCAATATAGGGACATTTTGCGATGAAATTGCAAACACATTTCAGGCCAAATTACAAGAAACAAATATTTCCAACCCTAAAATTGATGTAAAAAAAAGTTCTTGGGCATTTCTCTCACCAAATTATCATACATTTAGCTAATAAAAAAAAATCACCTCCTGCATAGAGGGAATTCTACTTTTTTCACTTGAATGTTATTTTTGTAGATGCCAAAATTTCAAGTGTACAGTAGAGATACACTATTCAATGCTCCAAATGTTCTTATTGAGTTTAAAATGTATTCACTATTTCAAATTAAAGTGGCAAAAATTTTATTCAGGGAATTTTAAAGAATATTTCTTCCACAAAAAACCAATTAAAAATTATATAATATGAGTCTATGGGAAAGCAGGACTCAACTTAGGGACATTTTGACTTGGGGACACTCTCTATGCACCAATTATGTCCGCATTTTGGGGTCTCACTGTACAATTTCATCTGAATTTTTTACTAAAAAACCTGGTGCGTGTCTGACTCAAGGGCGCGTGGTACTCTCAGCAAATACAGTTTACGAAGACTTTGCCAAGGAAAATGTTTCATCCTCTCAAACTTCAAAAAGCTTCAAGGGAACAAAACAAGAGCAGGAGATCTCATAGAGCTGCGCAAGGAAAAACGGTAAAAATCACATTACAGGATTCGAAAAATACACACTTTTGAACCAAAACAGGGGTGTCTCACAGCAAAAATAAAACTCCAACCATATTCATGTATCACATCACGCTTCACCAGAGCGCGAAGATCAGAAACCGAATGTAGGAATAAATCACTCCGACGGCACAATACGCTGAGACCAGCATCAACGGCAAAAACTCCATCCGGTCTTCGAATAGATACCCGTGCAACAACGAGTAATAAAACGCAACCCCCACAGCACCCAAAAGGAACGCAAAATCAAAAACGTCGCTCCACTCCCAGCGTTTCTTCCCGGCTTCATCGCAGCGTCCCCAGCCATGGATTTCCTCCAAGATCACGTAATTCATCGACACACTCACACCCCACAAAAAGAACTTCAACACGTTCTCCATAGGTGTGAAAAGCAACGGAAACAAGGACAACGTCGCTATGGCATTCAGAAACCAGTAAATCTTCGCTGCTCGCGAATTCCCCGCTGCGAGTAATGCCATCGGGAGCGTGATCATCAAAATGGCTTTCTCGTGCACGTGCCAGCCGAATAGAAACGAGGCCCAAGCGCATAAAACCACTGATTCAACGAACTTTGGCCAAACCGGGTCCTTCAAAACAGGTATCAAGGCAATGAGGATGAACGGAGCAGTGAGTGCGAAAGTCGTCGCTGGAGTTACAGAAGGTAGGAATTCGTGATCGAATTCTTCGACGAGCCCGCTGGTGGAAGAAGACAACTTTTCATGCGATTCTTCTTCGGGTTCTGAGGACAGGTCGTCGTCTGAACATAAATGGGCTTCGTGGAGTTTGCTAACACCAATTAGAAACTGGAACCAACGCGTCAAGGCATTGTAGCTCGATCGAGGATTTTCCCGGCTTTTCATTCGCTTTGCTTGGCTTGATGGATGTCTTTTTGCAGATCTTCCAGGATTCCAAGCAGGAAAATTTAACGACATTTCAGGTTTCTCGCTCTATAAAAAACAATGTAAAAAAAAAAAAAGATCTTGAAGCAGTGGCATTGACGAGGTCCGGATTTTTCACAAATATCCTAATGATTCACTTCAACGTAAAAATAAAGGTGAATTTCATTGCAGTACAACTGAATCTGGATAACTCGCACCTTTCGTAAGCCAAAGGCTTTCCTTCTCAAATTTTAATTACTCACGTTTTCTGGAGGCCTTTTATAGTTTAATTTATTTACACAGGTAAGAGAAAAGCAATCGCATGTCACGATGTGTTTTAAAAAGAAGTAGAAGACTAATTGGACAAATGAACCCTTACCTCCAAGTTTACCATCCTGTCAATTCCTTTAAGAAGCAATTCAATGCCTAGAACATCACTAATTAAAATTTCCTTTTATTCTTCTTAATTTCCCCGACAAAGATGCTCGTTCCCGAAACTCGAACTTGTTTGCTGGTACTTTAAACTTCGTCTTAGACAGGTTCAACAGTGTAATCGGAGAAGGATAATTTTACTGCACCTTCAACTTGACTGCAAATAAAATCTAGCCCAACGATTAAACTCACGAAGCACTTCATCATCACGCAAATACACACTTGGTCAATTTTAATACGCGAAGCAGGAGTGGATTCGTTCAAGTAGATGTCACTTCAACCCCTTCGGAAATTTCTACTGAGCCATCTTGTCTGAGTAAGGGTTCCGTACTTCATTGCCTTCATGACAAAAAGCAATCTTTCTAAACTATAAATGACTCCCTTTCAACACACACATTCTTTTACAAAAACTGAGATCATACTGACTATCTTCAAAGCGATCTTCAGTGAACTCACCATTAGTGATTGGAAGTGCTGCTCATGCCAAGAAACAGCTTTGTCCACAGTGTTATACAATGCCCAGAAATTAGGCGCCCAATAGGCATGCGTCAGTCCACGCTTGAAGGGAAATAACCTACGGCAAAAAGGGCGTCGTGACACATAAAGAACACTCAAGACATATTTTTAAAATACAACCTTTCCTTCAGTTGTTCACCCTGTCCAGTAGCAAAAAAAGGACCGAGAGACACAGCAAAAACACTGGACACGATAAGTCCCAGTGTGAGAAACGCCTCCACGTTGAAAGATTTCAAAAATCTCACAAAGGAATCGGGCTCATCCGACTTCTCTTTAGTGTTCTTCGTCTTTGCAGAGCGTTTCACCGGCGATGCGAAGCATTCCGTTCGCAACAAATAGCAAAAAAATGCAGGAGCAATGTACAGGTAAATGTGTTTCAAATTCAGCAAAACGGCGAAAAGGAATGCTCCCCAAAACGGCTTCCCACTCATCAAGCAATAAATTGACAGGAATAGAACTCCGTTCAAAAACCTAGAACACACAAAAATCCGCCTTCAAAATTTAAACAAAACAACAACAAAAAAACGATAGGCGGGAACAGTATAGAACGAATCTCACCCGTTGTACTGAAAATGCAGATGATCCACAATGAACAGATTCACGTCGGCGAACAACAAGGCAGTGGTCATCATCACAGATTCAGAGAAGCCAAGAGAACTACGAAAAAGTATTCTTTTTCAGATTCAGAACGACTCGAGACATAAGGTAAAAAATCAACAGATGGCTGGAAAAATTTCGCAAGGATAATTCAAAATAAGTATTTGGTTTCTGGGAGAACGATTCAGCTCTCGATAACACATCAATCAACTTCACCAGAGTTCCTTTCAAAAACAAACCTCTCTCAGTGACCACAGAATTCTTACAAATATTGTACAGCACATACAGCAATTTTAATCATGAAGGTCTTCGTCAATAAATCAGAATCTCTCTCAAACCACTATGAAATAAATCCGAAGGCTTCTGCTGAACTTTCGGCCGAAGGACAGTGTTTTTCGGGTTAAATGGATTTCCTTGACTACTGAATTCTGTATCATCCATCGTATTTCGTTTCCCTGCTAAATTGTTAACACACTCGGGACCAGAAAAGGCGAGAAAATATTAAAATACACCAACCTCATAGGCACAGCAGCCACAGCACAAAAAAACGCGCCAACCGCGAACAACACGTCAGTCGCCATCACAGAGCCGCGCATGAACGCCACAGTACTATTGGACGCGTGATTCATAGCATCCACGTCCACCATCTTCTCATCCACCATCTTCGCAGGAACACTCAATCCGTACTCAAACCACGCGAACAACGGCGGGTAATCCAGTGTCCACTCGGATCGGTTTTCGCGATACCACTCGGAAATGGGCAAAGAATGTGTGATCGCCATCCAGTTCCGGTGAACTTCGAAGTCCGTAGAACGATATAGAGGCATGCAAAGCATTTTCACTCCCGTCAGGCCCACGACCAGCATAAGAGCCGAGAAGTAGGGTCTCTTTTTTGAGGTTTTCACGCTAGCGTCACCGGAACGCGGGTCGACTCCACATCCCGATGACTTCATCTCTTTGCTTTATCGGTTCAATTTATCTAGATGTCAATAAAACATTAAATCTTCACGCACAAGAAAAATTGTGGACACAAACACTGACGAGAATGAATTCGGCACCGTGACAGAGACGACTCGTCTGATCGCGAGGAAGTTCATTGGCATCTTTATAAAAAGCTTTTCAAATTACGAAAAGCAAAGAAGTTTCAAATTCCAGCGACTCCGTCACTTCTTCGTGAAGTATTAAACAATACGAAGTGGCAAAAAATTGTGCAGGGGAAAATTCAACACCTTTGGACACCTTAAAATTCAAATGCAGCACATCAAAAATCGGTGGTGAATACTTCGGAAAGATTGCCAAAATACTCTAAAAAAATGTACAGCCTTTCGAATGTTTCGCTACGATCACCACAGGATATTTCGGACACCTGTTCAACTTGAAAGTAAGTTTAAATTTCATAATTGTATTCGCTTTGATTTTCTCTCCGATACGGTTCATCACCTTGACCCAACAAAAAAAAACGCCCTGAGACGAGTCCTAACTATCGCCGGACCATAAAAGTGATGCAAACTTCCCGAAAAAATCGCCATGACTGAGTTTTATTGCACTTATAAACTCATTACCAATGTATCTGATTTCGGAACACATGAATAGATCATAATAATAGCCTTTTCGAAAACATTCGCAGCATCAGACCTCAATATTCCATATGCACAACGCCCATCGTTTCTCTACAAGATTTCCGCCTCCTCCAGGACTTGCTATACAAAATAAAAATTCTAATTAGTTCGGTAATCTGAAAAAAAGTACTGGGTCACAAACTGAGTTTTCTTGAATCAAGCATAGTTTTAGAAATTTCTTCCGTCAATGCCAGGTAAAAAAGAAAGTGAGCCTCGAACTAGCATGCAATCGTCTGAGACGGAAAAATCGCTTATGGCAGGGACGTAAATAAATGTTTCTGTTTCTAATTATTCAGGAAATATGCGGCTTGAGACCATTCAGTTCTGGCTGCAGCAGATCCTTCACAATCGCTGCTTCGACAGTTGCCAAAGCTTCATCAATGGCTTTCCAATCCCTATTCCGGAAAGAAAAACAACATTTCACTTCTTTCTCGAAGGATCAGTCACTTCTCCAAAACTTCCGCCATGTGAGGAATGCACAAAATAATGTTACTTTTCATGCATTTTTAACTTTCCATCAGAAATCACACATCACACAAGGTACCACTCAAAATCTCACCTCAACCTTGACGACATAAAAGAAAGAAATAAACATAATCAGAAAAACTCAGAAACAAAAAGAATGCATAAATACCACTGATCGATCGCAACAGAAAACGGCGTTGAACCTGTCCTAGTCTCTTTTCTAGAGGAGTTTCTTTAATTATCAAAGATGTTTCTAAGACGACAAGAATGGCAGTCTATAAAATCACCTAATTGTCCTTATCGTCTGCCCCTAAAGTTGAACACCCTTAACCCTCAGCACGTATAAATGCCTTTATCAAATCAGAAATTATTAACGTGATAATCAGCCTAATACAGGAATCCCGGATAATTATCGCATAATTAGCCTAAGCTAATATTTCTCGATTATAAGCGAACCTAGCCTATTTTTTCTGACACAAAAAAATCAACACAAACCTATCCTAATCAATTTTTTTTTGCACTGCACTCGTATTTTACGTGGGTTGCCAGAAAGATCCCATTATCACAGAAGCGCTCAAGGATAGCTTCAACAAGAATGAACCCAACTTAAATTCTCTGAAGGGAAAAGAGGAAATAAAGTTTTGACTTACAAATGTCCAGGAGGAGCCCGCATTTCCGTGTAGTACTTGATCTTCGGCTCAGTCCCGGAAGTCCTCAAAGTCACTTCGCACTCGTTTGCCAAATAGAACGTGATCATCTCAGTGGACTTGGAAGTTGGCAGGAGTGGCTAGGAGCCCGCATTTCCGTGTAGTACTTGATCTTCGGCTCAGTCCCGGAAGTCCTCAAAGTCACTTCGCACTCGTTTGCCAAATAGAACGTGATCATCTCAGTGGACTTGGAAGTTGGCAGGAGTGGCTTTCTGTCCTCTGTTGAGGTATCCACACCCACCGTTAGATCTCTCACGCGTTTCACCTCAACTTCCCCCAACTTTTCCGGATACTGTTCATTCCAGAAATGAAAACAACATTAGTTAGAATTAACGGATTGAACGTGATTGAAAATTCAACTCACGGAAAAGTCGTCTCCTCCACCGAAGTGTCGAATACGTTCAAATATCCTTTTCGTAACCGTCGGCTCGTAGCAGAGGTAGTAGGAATTCACATTCTTGTGATAGCCGTATTCGATGTACAAGTCTTCGAGTTTCTGGGCCAGGGTTTTGCCCTCCAACAGATCCGCCATCACAGCCAGTTCCGCCATTTTCATACATGCCGTGATTCCGTCCTTGTCCAGCGGCGGCACCGCTGACATGAACCCAATCGCTTCTTCGTACGCAAAAAGCACGACTTTCCCAGCTGTTATGAGCTCCTCAGCTTTGTTTCCCATCCATTTGAATCCCGTGAGCGTTTCCTAAATTAAAAACAATATTGTATTGTAGTCGAGGAAACGCTGAATACGTGCTTGAATAACTACGCAATGCATGAAAATAATTCGCGCTCATCAAGTGAAAATGGGATTCAGGAACAAAAAACAGGATTTTATAATCTTCTCACATAAAATTACCCTGAAAAAAATCGAAACCCGTATAAAATGAACTCATCAAAAACCCCAAACGTGGGAAAAATTCTCAGTCGAACTCGAAGAAGCTATCTCTCCAAATCAGCCCGTGATACAGAAAATGCACTTGAAAATTAATTTTCTGAGTTGTCAAATTTTATCAGCCTTCCCGAAGAACTCAAGCGGGAAATTATGAATCCTGAAGTTGAAAAAACAGACGTTACGGTCCAGCAGCATTTTACACTTTGTGGTCAGGGGAGAATTCCATTTTCCGTGACGAGAAAAAAAGCAAAAACTCGCTTCCAAATTATCTCCAACGGTTTCGGTATTCCAAAACTCCCAACTGAAGTCCAGGGAAATATTTTAAGCGATTCGATATCCCGTGAACAAAAATTCGAGGAATTAGGCACAGTGCATAAAAAACTTGAAGGGAGAAGGAATAAACGAAGGTTATGTAGAGTACGTTTCATAAAACTCACCATGAAATTGAAACCTTCTCGGCGAGCAACCACGTCCAGAAACTTAGATGACACGGCAGATGCAATCATGTAAACGTCAGCTGGATTAACTTCGGCATGCCTCTTTTTATAACACTGCCACAACCAGTGGCCAAGCAAAGCTCCAATTTCGTTGCCATTGAAAATTCGCCACGACCCACTGCCAATAACGATGATCTATCGTATTTCAATATCATTCGAATAAATGAGAGAATTATGAAATTACTCTTTCGTTTTTTCAGCAACAGCCATTCGATCGGCATCCGGATCATTAGCCAGGATTACAGTGCTTCCGGCTGCATCTGCGCTCTTGAATGCACAAGCCAAGGCTGTCTTCCCTTCTTCCGGGTTCGGGAACGGAGCTGTGGGGAAATCCGGATTCGGGTCTTTCTGCTCAGGAACCTCAACGAATGGCTGAGGAAAAAAGAAATTTCATTCTTCAACCCGTATCTTTCAGACCCAACGCCAAAACCTCGTTTTTTTGTGGCAAATTTCGCCTGACCCACACAACTGACAAAAACAGAAGAACTAAACAAATTTTTCACTTATGAGCGCTGAACTCGCATAACGTTGACTACTCTACTCTGACCCAACCCAACATAAGTGGAACAATTTCAACTGAACTCAAGTCAGAACTACGGAGATATTAGAACATTCAAGAAACTAAATGCAATGCAAAACAAAATCACAGAGTAGGGGGATTCATGGGTACAAATACCCGAATTATATGCACCTGCATTTTTTAATAAATACGAGGTACCAAAACAAGTTTCGTATCTCAATTCATGAAACAGTGTCTTACTTTGAAGCCACAGGTCTCAAATGCTCTGACCATGGTGAGCTGCGAAACGCCATGAATCGGGGTGAATGTGAACTTCAGGGCGGAATCTGAATTCTTCGACAAATCGATCATGGATTCCTTCAGACGGGAGAAATACGTTTCCTCCAACTAGAAAAAGCAGAGTGATACGAAAACGTGAAGAAATTAAGGTTTTGCTCATACGCGAAGATAATTTCTCACCGAAGGTAGAGGTGACAAAAGGAGAGGGTTCGTTTGCTCAAGAATGGACAGATCCCAGGACGACTCCAAAGGTTCCAAACATTCCAGAATACTCTGCTGGATATTCTTGTCGTGTGGTGGCAAAATCTGAGATAAGAAAGAAACCAAGAGAAAAATTACCACTTTTAGGAAACGTCGTTTGATAATGTTCGCAGCTTATTTTTCTGTTTCAGTCTCAACCCGATAAGCCGCCACTTTTGGCAACCACCAATTCATTTTCATTTTGAAAAACAAATCTTCTCTTACGATAAAAGCATGGAAAACCCTGTAACATGGTCATTCGCCAAAATTATTGAAAACTCGAATATTGTCCTGAAGTTAATTTTGTCTTCAATAGCCCGCCAAAAAGATTCAAATTTCTCCGAGGGGTCTCCAATTAAAATATAAACAAGGATGGAAAGATGGCATTATTTAATTATTGGGAACATTCGCTGGATATAATTTAAGCATACCAGAGTTATTTTGATTGCTTTTTTAGATGAATAATAATAATATTTTCTTTATACCTGTACAGTACTTAATTCTTGTACCATTTTATATTTTCGGATAACCCACCAAGCCCTTCTAAAACGGCACAAACTTCACAAACAAATGGTAGCGGCTAATCAGGTTCGATAAAATTTCATTTCAACGACCGATTTTGCTTCCCTAAATGTCAGGCAGGTTTCGCCTGGCCCAGGAAATCTGACCCAAAACAACGAAACGCGGAGACCCAAAATATGTACGACGATTCAGGCGACACCTATGTGTTAGAAGAGAAAATCCCCCCGCGAACTTGGTGCCCAAAATAAAATACAGTAATGCTGGACTGAATTATTTATCCCTATAACAAGTTCAATTTCACTAGGTGGACATCATAGCAAGTTTGTGATTGAAAACACCCATGATTTTTCGTCTGAAAAGAAAAAAAAAGCTCGGTTTCCGACAATTACATAGGTAAAGAACAAACCTGCGCAGAGTTTTCCCAGTACACCTTATATCCGTTGTCATCCTTCGGATTGTGTGACGCTGTTACCATGACACCACAACAGGTCCCGAAATGCTTCACTCCGTACGCAACGAAAGGCGTCGGACAAATGTCAGGAAAGAGATACACCTTCACTCCCTGCCTCACGAAAATTGCTGCAACGATTCTTGCCCAGCTACAAAACAAGGCCATACCAAACTTGATTCTCTACAACTAAATTCTCTTTAAAAAAACTTTCTATTCCCCTGAATTTTGTTGTCGGGAGAGTTCGCCTGTAAAACGTGGCACAGTAGAATCTGGTTACAACGAAGCCTTTGGGAAAAGCTATGAACGAAAATTCGTACAAACAAAATTCAAATAACATCATGGCGGGACCAGAAAAACGAATTCTGTTCAGGCATTAATTTGTTTTAACGAGGTTTCACGACTAGCTTGTATGACCATAAAATAGTAAATCCGCAAATCTTCTCCCAACAAAAATTCCAATCTGCCGCTTCAACAGTTCACCCTAAGTTACAATATTCCTGAAAGATCGAGAAAATTTAAAATATCTGCAAACAAAACCGAACACTAGCGACTTAATCGAGAATTCCGGCATCTTTTCGTTGACTCACTGGGCACTATGATACCGTGCATCAAAGCCAACGATAATTCCTCGCGAATCCAAATCCGGAAACGTATCGCGAAGGTACTTGTACAATCCTTGCGTGGTTTGGATTATGACCAAGTCGTTGAGCCCGGAAGAACCAGCTTCCATTCGTCCTCGGATTCCCGCAGTACCAAAAGTCTGTCGAGTTCCCAACAGCTTCGAAAGTTCGTCCAGCTTTCCTTCTTTCAACAGTGACTCAATCACACCTCTCGTCTTTTCATTCTGCAAATAAAATTTTAAAAATACATAAATAATAAATATGCACAGGTTCACAAAAATTAAGATTAATTCCGCAAGAGCCGACGAAATGACTGCTCACTTTGTCCCACTTGATCCACTGCTCGGCATTTGCCAAGACGTCAGATCCGTCAGCCATGTCGATCTGCTTAAAAACCTTGTCTTTGATTAAAATTCCACTTATTTTCTGGAATTGGATCGTTTAAAAATGAGCACAGCTCACCCGAACAGAACAACAGAAATTGAATCAAGCACAACAGAAGATTTTGAAGGGCATTTCTCCGCATAATCATTTGTGCTGTATTTCAGTCTTCTTTGGACGGATCGTTTCTTCACTGTCAACATTGAAGAAATATTCAAACCGATTCTTCCCAAATCTATGTACGAACATCACAATCGACTTGACACTTCCTCGAAAAAGACACAGACAAAATGCATACGCATTGATCCAACAGCTAAGAAGACAACGCTCTAAAAATAATATACATTGTAGATTGAGCGAAAGAAGAAGTTTTCCCTGGTTTTTCATGAAGGTCAATTTGATATTTAGTAACAACACATTTTCGTCGAATGCTTTCGGACTAGACAATTTGCAAGATCCATGGATGAAAACGCGTTGAGATCATGTGTAGTTTTTCATAACAAAAACAAAACAAAAAATAAAGCAAATTTTCCCTGAAAAAAAAAATGCGGAACTTCATCACAAACTTTTGTGTGAGACGCCCAACAAGATTTTCGCGAGGAAAATCGAGAGAAAATGCACCCTAAATCACCCCACTAGAATGGGTACAAAACAAATACAACGCGCAACCCCCCCCCCCCTTTTTTTTGCAAAAATTCGGGAAAAATTGCGCATGTTACTCAAAGAAATGCGGATATTTGGCACCAAACGACATTTTTTCGTGAACAAATTTTCAGCACTGGTTGCAGAAAAGTAGGGCGTGAACACAAAAATCGACCTCCCAGTGATAATATCCTCTTACACACTAATGACTAGACTGAGAAGACGACGACGGCTCAACAACTGCGAATACCGGAACAGTTTTTCTCTAGAAGAGTATGAAAAAATCCCCGCGTGTCCGAAACAGCGTTTTCTCGAAATAAAATGTGTCCAAATGAACGCATATTATTTAAAAATCTGTTCAGTACAAGCACATGGCAGTACACAAGAGAAATACAGGTGGAATCTCTTCGCGAAGAAATTCGAAGGACCGAAACAAATACGTCGTTAAGATAATTTCGTTGATTGAACCCCTTTAACATGGGGGAAGAATCCAATCGTACTACAGGAAAAATTCTTGTGGATAACACCATTGTAGAGGGAGTTCACCTGGATACTTTTTTTCAGAAAATGAAAGCAACTAAAAATAAGTTGCTCTTCTGAGTTCTAAAAATTTCATTCGACTGATTCATGCAAACAACTTATTCGGAGGAGATTCTGAGGTGAAAAACCTAGCCAAATTAAATTATATCACAAGCTGGAAGTGCCCAACCACGCATGGTCATCATGCTAGTTAGAATTTTCCAAAGATTTCAAATTAATCTACAATCAGAGCTTATTTAGTAGAATCCCATCATAACGAATTTATACTTGCAACAAATTTGCTTTTTCAGTCCCTGCCACAGCGTTCTTTCAATTTCGTTTCAACAATTTTTATTATAAAGCTTTTTCAAGGTCCGAAATGCTTCGTTGTAATAGGATTATACTACATATGTCAAAAAGAGGGTTCTCAGCAAAAACTATGCTTCATGATCAAAATTCTAGAAAGATTTTTAAAATTTCTATGCTCACAGCTGACTACATTTTTAAGGTCCACCACTGATCCTGCGCTCCGAAAAGTTTACATGGTTAATGCTTTGTTTTGACGGAAAATATTAATTTTCCAATTAAAATTGAAAAACTAAAACTGACTTTCTTTTAAAATAAAATTTCCGTTCTTCACTTTAGCTCATCATAACTTTTTTAGTTATTCAACCAACTTTCAAATTCTTGACAGGGTTGAATGCGCCATTTGCTTTGCCAGCGGCAAAACTGTTCCAAACGACTAATGGAATAAAATAATAAATAAAATAAAAACGTACGAAATGGAAACGCCAACGAAATTAAATTCCGCCGCTCGAACCAGGAGGCGTCCATTCAGCCCCGAAAATCGGCTTGTTCACAGGCGACCTCGGCGGGGAAACTGACGCGGACCGCTTCCTAACCAAAACGTCGCCGCTGAATCGAACCCCGGATCGTAACCTACCTCGGTCTTCACTGTCGGCAGCAATGAGCATGCAAACTGAAGACGCCTCAGATGAGAGACACGGCCCGATTTTGTTGCCCGACCGAGACTTGAGTATCCCGACCCCGGGCTGAGAGGTCTGGTTCCAGCGCTTCTTTTTCGCCCGCTTCTTCCCGGTCTTTTCTTCTTCGTTCGTATGATCTGGCGATGACAAAGTTACAAATGAGATTGAGGAAAAAAAGGCACGCAGAACTTTTAAATCAAATTGTGCTTGAGAAAGAAGGAATGTTGAAAAGGGACAGACAAGGAAATTTCATGGGGAGGAAAGAAAGGCCTCTATCCATTTTGAACTGCATCATGCATTTCTCAATTCCGAGACTCAAATTTGGCATAGGAATGAATTCGAAACATACGCCTCACTCTACATTTTTCTTCATTCATTTGATCTCTATTCTTCTACATTCATAAGCCACTTCGTGCACGAATTCATCCAACAATATCCAAACAGAGAATAAGCCCATTTCGGCAGTGAATATGTACTACAGTAACATGTAAGGAAAAATGCGTTGGAGGGATTTATTCAAAATCATGACTCAAATTTAGCACGAGAATTCATTAAAAAACCGCCTCACTTAACTTTTTTCTTCATTCATTGGATCGCTTTTTTCCACATTCATAAGCTACTTCGTACACGAATTCATTCAACAAAATCCAAACAGACAATGAACAAATTTCGGCAGTAAACCTGTACTAGCACGGAATGAAAAATTGTTTGAAAAGATTCATGAATTAGGAAAACTGATTAGAATGAGAACTAAATTAAAACTAAACTAGAATTAGATGGTAGTTTGGAAAAATGAAACGGAATTAACGGTAATAATGCTTAGAAGTAGGAAATAATACAATAATTTGTCTCAATAACTGAGATATATAACTTTCAATCCACGATTTTTGAAGTTCCAGATTGAAATGTCAAAACTTTGGAACTGACTCTTGCACAGAGTTTTCAACAAGGAATTTATCTGAAGCGCTTTAAAACGCACGACACTATTCAATTCTCAATTAAAAAACGAACAAAAAAGTTCGCTTAATCTCTTGCGGATCTTTCTTGAAATATGTGATCCCTGCTGCCGAAAATAAGTCCCTATTAACGCTTTTCAACACATGAAGGTAGTCTACGGTAAATTAAAAAATAGTAATAATTTGTTTCATCTCTCGCGGACGGCGTCCTTCCTAAAAAAATAAAAAAAATAATGAAGAAATAGCGCCACACTTACGCAAGGGTTCTGCGCCCCAGACATTGACCGGAGTTCCATTCGGCGACTCGACCTCATACAAAGGCGGAAGGTCGTTCAAAAACCCCGACTTCTGCCGCTCAACGGGCTTCTCCGACTCCATCCCTTCCGGCGACTTCCGCTCCTCGCTCTCGTCTCGTTCTCGCATCTTGGGTAACAGCGGTGGCGACATTGAACGACGCAACGGCGTCAGCGGCGGAAGCCGGTTTCCCGGCGGCTTTGCCATCGGTGACGCTGGTCGCGGCGCCACAAAAACCCGAGTGCCAGATGACGGCGGCTCGATCGAGTTCAGATCGTACTCTTCTACTCCGTCGCCAACGCAGTCGTCATTCGGATAGTCTCGTCGTGCCAAGTTTTTCTGCGCGAGAAAATTTTGAAAAATTGAACGAAGCTACGAAAAAGTCACGGACTGAGACAAGATCAATGCAGTGAATACTCTTGGAGCGAAGTTTATTCAAAGAAATTTCTTTTACAAGTTACAACCCAATACAAGTCTTCCTCACACAAATTTTAAAATTTTCGGGAAATTATCATTCCTGTGCCCGAATTGAATTTCCATGAGTTCTAGAGACATTGCAGATGCAGGAAAATGGCTTCACTATTTCGGCGAATCTTTTGATGGCATGTATTCTTCATAACGCGTGCAGGGATATTAACAAAAATTACAGTGAGACCCCCAGATGCCTACGTACAGTGATCGGTGCATCAAGAGTGTCCCTAAGTTGATTCTTGTTTTCCCATAGACTAACATTATATAATTTTTAATTGGTGTTCTATGGAAGAAATATTCTTCAGAATTCCATGGAAAAATTTGTTTGCCACATGAATTTGATTCAGTGAATATATTTTCAACTCAATAAGAACATTTTGAGCATTGAATAGTGTATCTTTGTACTCAACATTGAAATGCTGGCATCTACAAAAATAACATTCAAGTCACAAAGAGAGAAGGAAGTCCCACTGTGCTATAGGCAATTTTTTTTAATTAGCTGAATGGATGGGAAAATGATGGGAGAAATGACAAAGAATTTTTCTTGCATAAATCTTAGGGTTGGAAATATCTGTTTCTTGCAATCAAGCCAAATAAAAGTCAATTTTTGTGAAATTTATTGGCAATTTTATCATAAATATCTGTTTCTTGCAATCAAGCCAAATAAAAGTCAATTTTTGTAAAATTTATTGGCAATTTTATCATGCAATGTCCTCATGTTGAGTCAGTGTACGTATGTTGGGCCTTTCTTATGCCCATTTTATTAAAAAAATAAATGTCCCTATGTTGAATTGTCCTCATGTTGAGGTGTCTGCATGTGGGGGTCTCACTGTAACCCCATATACCGTTACTTCGAATTTGCCGGATTTTCTTTCCACGCTGAAAATCAGCTTTGCAACTTTCGAAAATCGGTTCAACATTTTCAGGACCACCTACTGAGTGTGCGAAAAATATTTCAACTTGATTCCCGTAATCATCATATTAAGTTAAAATTCCGCAACACTATCGCTGAAAAAAAGTTATAGTCGATTATTCAAAAAATAATTGAGAATAGCACATTTTTCTCAAGGTACACATTATCCGGAACATTTTTTAGATCAATTGTGAACAAAATACGGTAATCAAGAGCACGATAACCAACACAAAAATATTAAAAACTTCGCATTAGAATTTGTTGAAGGGGAAATATCGCGATGATTTAGATACAGACGACGCTTTTCTCTCGTGCTTCCAAGCATCGATATTAGACCACAAAATCATCACAGATTCCTTCAACCAGCGATTTTAACCTATCGAGAGTTTTAGAGCAATTTCTGATGCGCAAAATTACACTAAAAAGTATAATAATATCTTCGTTTCGTTAACATACAAAATGGGAGAAAAGTTCTCACGGAAATTTCTTGAATAGGACGAAAAGGATTCACGTCCTTATTCTGCTCCGTTTCCACGCTTTCGACCTCGTCAAATTCAGCACCCGGATTGTCCTTTCCGAGCTCTTCCTCCTCCAGACGTCGCTGACGTTCCCGGGCACGAGCCGCTCGAACAACTTCCTCTTCCTGTCTTCGTTTGACAGCGACTTGAACTCTTCCGTCCAACTCCGCGTAATCCTTCTTGACGGTCTCCAACAGCCACCTGACAAGAAATTAGTTCAAACATCGAGTTCCATCACACGAGACTTTTATTTTTTAGCGTAATCCTCAACGTGATGGCCACGAACAAAGCTTCACTGCGCGAAAATACCGGGGAAAAAATCACTGTACGGTCGAATTTGAGGGAACCCGAAAAAATCGAGTAAGAGGTTTCCATGACGGGAAGTTGAGGAAACTAGAGCTGATGATGCTTGAGACTGGAAAAAGTTCGAGTTTGAAAGGTTTGAGATGAAGAGGTCTCACTGTTGCAAAATTGATTCCATTAATAAAATGCTGAGCAAGGTTTTTTATGTCACTGTTGTACCACAAGCTCGTGCTCCAGTGCGTTAGAAATCTAAAGGGTGCAATTTTTCCAGTGAAGTGGAGATTTATATCACTGGAGAAAAAGTTAGGTTGGCAAAAGTGAGTATAGTTCAAGATCCGTTGGCTGCATCAATCTTGACGTGATTAAGAAAAGGAAAGATCTTTAGCTTTACTTCAAGACTGCGTACAATGTTCCAGGTCGAATATCGAATGAGATACAGCATACGCTGTAGTGTGTCGCAATGCAAGTTATTTCGTCATGTGCAAAAAGATTTCTCTGGCACAGCAAGTATTTTTTGTTGCCTCAGAAAACGTGTTTCATCATGAACTTCACGGTGATTTCATTTTCCGATTGTGCTGTGCGATAGTTTTTTTTTTATACGCGTGAGAGAAAATGTAGTCTTCAGAGAATATCCAAGGAGAGATGATGCTCATGATTTCCTCCTTTGTAAGGCCACACATGCAAAGAATAATTTTAAAATTAAACTGCTACTAGGCTGCGTAACCGACTGGGCACTCTCATGTTCCTTTCTCTGTATTTTCAAGCATTTAGATCTGCAATATCTGACTATACTAAAATTCCTTGAGCACTCTGTATTTATTCATCGATTGATAAATAAGCTTTATTTGCCGCTTGTCAGGAAGTCATAAGGTTCAAAACGTTTTGCCCCATCCCCCTTCCCCAGATAATCATCAATCGAGTGAACAATTCAGAAATGATTTGAAGATAAATCATACAGAGCTAACACTTTTTCTTGATCTTCCAAGATTTCCGAGGAAACCTTTTTTTTTTTAAATTGTGAAAAATCGCAAGTCTTTTAAAAGTTTAATTCTGATGGTGTGGAATGCTGGGCCCAAGAAAAGAAAGCGTTCTCGTGATTTAGTCATCAATAATTTACACTGCAGTAATTGCACCATTCAAACACATAATTAAATTTGTTGAAAAAAAAAAAAAATTTAACAAGGTATTCACGAGTGATCGGATGATAATGCACCCACTTGAAGCCCATTCGAACGCTTTTATCATTCTTCATGCTTCGAACCCCGGAACAGAGCTCTATTCTCGTCGGGGTTTTTGCTTCATTCACTTCCTGTTCGAGGCACAACAATTCGCACAGCTCCATCTCATCCATCGCTCCGTCCACATCTTGCTTATTTGCCAGTCTGAAAGTTCGAAGAATTTTTTGCACCATGCCAAATTTTCAAGAAAGATCGCCAATGGGACAACAACAAAAAAAGAAAGATGCGAGGATTTGTTTTTATACTCACAACAGCAAGGGTTTCCCTTGTAATTCCGGGCAACGAACGCAATCAAGAAGGGCATCTCGACATTCCCCGATTCGTATTTGATCCGTCGAGTCCACCACAAAAATTATGCCGTGAGCCTGCGATGAAGAAGTTAAAGATTACAAAGATGATAAAGTACAGCGTCAAACAATCGACTTTGTGATCTTTCAAAGCAGGCGAAAAAATCCGTGCTTCAGACCGCGAATTTTGGTCAATAAAAAGTGAGAACCTTTCAAATAACTTCGCTCGTTATTGGCTCAAAAAGATTTTCGCCGCCATTTTCAAAACGTCACCTGCGTTCACAGCCGCCACATTATTCCCAAGATTTCATTCAATTTTGGCTCGTTACTTTCTGAGGAATATTACGAACAGAAATTTGCACCCAAAAGTTGTAGGAACAGCCCAGCAACAGTTGAAATTACGTCCCAAGTACAAAACAATAGTGTTCTTATATTTTGTGACCAACAGACGGCCAGGAAACTCGTAAAAAAATAAAGACAAGTTTTTTTTTTTTACAAAATCCTCGCACGCGAATTACACAGCATGAAATCATTCCCAGCTAACTTCACGGCTTCAGAAAATCTATCGTTTTCCACACAATCAACACTTTTTAGATCAAACCTCAAAGGATCAGAAAAAAAAAAAACTTGGCTTTGAATTGCTTCTTAGACAAGTTGACAGCTGATGCTGAACTTGGAGGCAAGGGTTTATTTACAAAATTAATCTTTCTCTTCCTTTCAAAATACATGAAGTAAAATTGTTATTGATTTTCCTGTAGTCACTAAAATAATGGTCAAGAAAATTGGAGTTATGGGGATTAGGAGAAAAGCCTTCGAGTTAAGGCGAATTTTAAAGCTTTGTTTCTGAGGCAATTTGGAACAGGGGCTTGAAAAATTTTCGACAAACGGAGTCATGCGACTGATCGGGGTTAGAGTTAAGGGGATTGTGCACTTATTGAAATTTCGTCCCGAGTACAAAACAATAGTTTTCTCATACTTTGCGACCAACAGACGGGCAGGAAAGTCGTCAAAAAATATAATAAAAAAATTTTTTTAATCCCCGCACGCGAATTACACAGCATGAAATCATTCCCATCGAACTTCATGATTTTTAATGCATGACTCGTTGGAAATTGATGAGTTATCTTTCACCAGACGAAACCGATCTCAGAAAATCTCAGAACTTCACCAAGAAATTCAGAGAACATGATGGTCATTACCTCTTGGAAATAAAGCTTCCAAATGCCCCGGATCCCGCGTCCACCGCCGATATCATACACCGTCACGTCGCTGCGTCGGTATCGAATTTTCCAAGTATTCAAGCCCACAGTAGGCATGGTATCATCTTCCAGATCCACTTTTTCTACAGCAAACAACCATCAACCATGTCAAGACACGCGCCAACAAGTAAACAAGCATAGATTGTGAAGACTTGAAGAGAATGACGCAATGAAAATCCGAGACTCTAGAATTCACGTTCACACGACTCCTCGCTTAATCACGTTCAGCAAATGACGGATTTCTCACTTGTCGGTGCAGATCTAGTGCACCGATTACTGGAGAAGTACTGAACAGGGCATCTAAGAGCATTCAACATTGTATCATCTGAACTAAATGATGATGTAGTATGTTACAGCACAGTACAGTACAGTACAATACTTCTACAAATATATTGAATATATGAATTTCTCAGTTACATTTTGATGCAGTAAAAATTTGTCACTAAAATTTGTGTTTTAAAGTTTTTTTCATCATAAACTTCTTCTATAGGTCCAAGCAGTTTCTTCTTTGGAACAAAGAACAAAGATTGAATACATGAATTTCTCAGTTATATTTTGATGCAGTAAAAATTTGTCACTAAAATGTTCGTTTTAAAGTTTTTTTCTATCATAAACTTCTTCTATAGGTCCAAGCAGTTTCTTCTTTGGAAAAAGATTGTAAAAATATTGTTTCAACAAATGTATTCTCTCCTGTAATCTCAGTACCGTAGAGCAGTGTTCCCCAACCTTTCTGGGTCCACAGACCAGCAAATTTCCAGAAAATTTTTTGTGGACCAGCAAATTTCCAAAAAATGTGCTGCAGACCAGCAAAGTTTTGTAAAATGTTTGCAGACTAAAAAACTTTTTGCTTGCAAGACTCCATGGCAGGCACTTGAAAAGTGTCTTCTTTGCCAAAATCAAAAACCACTGAAGCAGCCATGAAGTCAATTGTCTTGAAAAATAGAAAGGAGGGCTTGAAGGAAGGTTCCTCAGAATGAAAATCATAGAATGAATTATTTCAGCAGGTGAAAATTTGTCAGAAGTTTTGTTAGGAGAAAAGTTAACTTATAATTTTTCATCAGATAATTTCAACTGCCATAGTCTTTCCAACATTTCAGATAAAAATAAGAGTTGATAGCCAATTTTTTTCAATTTATTATGCAGCAGAAAATTTCCTGATGATCAGCAAAAAACTTCTGCTGACCTACACCAGTCTGCAGACCACGGATTGAGGAATGCTGCTGTGGAGTATAGACCAAGCTGATTGCCCTGATTCTGTCAATGGGCCATATGGATTATTTGATAATAGGGATAAAATGTAAAAAATCGCACTTGTGCAAAATTACAAATGCATCGCATGATCAAAGGTTTGTGTAAAGTATGTCTTCCATTCCAGAAAATATACAGCATGATGTTTTCCTTGAAATGTCTTTAGCTTCAGTTGACAAATTTGCAAGCGCACCTATTGTTCAAATAAACAGTAATTATGTTAGATAAAACATTCATTCATTTCAAAGAACAAACAGGTGTGTTTGAGTAACATTGAAAATCAGTACTGTACTGTACTTCTTAGAAATCTACAATACTTATATTTTATATTAATTTTTAAAACTACAGTATAGGCACATTTTTGGAAAGTTTGATACAAAGCAGATGCTGCATACTTCAAGAGATGCATTCAGAAAAATTATTTTCATGATAAAATAAGTTGTAACAGACTTTCACTATATTGAGCAAGGAGTCTTGTTTGGCAACAATCCTGCCAAGATCCTCTGCATCATGTTTAATCATGGGACTATATTGTTTTACGTTTTTATTAGAAAATACTGTATATGATTCTTAACAATCTAAAACTGGAGCGTCCATCTCATGCAAAAATACATTTCTGGGTAAATTTCAGGTCAAAGTATCAAGGTGTGTGTCTTACTCACAGACAAGTGATACAAAAGTAAGTACAGTACAGTTGAACCTCCCACAGTTGAATACCTCCCTAACTCAAATGTCTCCCTAGTCCCCATCTGAGTTCCTTTAGAAACAATGCATTAAAAACCTCTCCAACTCAGTCTTTTTCTCCCAGACCAAAAGGCCTCAGAAAAGTTGAATTTTCTGAGACCTTTTGATCACTACTTCCTTGAAATATGAAAAATAAAATCAATGAAACAAATTATTTTATGCATCTTGAAAGGAAAAGAAAGACTAATTAAGCAAATTAACCCCTGCATCCAAGTTCAGCAAGCTGTAAAACTCATTAAGAAACAAGTTTAGGCCCAGAATAGCCCCTTGTACAATTTCCTGCAATTTTTTCCTTTACTTATCCTTGCAGCAAAAATGATTGTTTCCCTAACTCAAAACCTCCAAAAATCTTAACCTCCCAACATAAAATGTTCTTCCTGGTCCCTAAAAATTTGACTCAGAGAGGTTCAAGTGTATTTGTTGCATAAGCCCTTCATAGCATTCATCACCGATTTCCCCAAAACAAATTCTGTCCTACATGTGTTCAGAAACCTCGATTTTCAATTTAAATACTTTCTTACTTTAAAAGATGTCTATGTGCCTGAGAATACCGTACGACAAGATCTTACTGCAAAATCTGATTATCTGCTTTCTGATTATTGCAGAATATGTTCAAAAATCGTGAGAATAAAAGCTTACAAGTGTCAATTAGGGTGGTTCCAAAGTTATCAAAACAGTAAGAAACAAATGCATAAATCCTCACCACCCGCAAGTCGCTTGGTGATCACTGTTTTCCCTGAGCCATCAAGACCAAGAACCAGCACCGTCACCGTCCTACACCAACAAAAGCCCGATTTCAAACCCCAAACACAAAAAAAGTAAACCCGAAATTTCTCACCACGAACGGCTGAGGCACAAGGCACGCTGAAAACACGCTTCACAACCAACCATAACAACGAGATCACAATAAAAGCAACGGGTATCTGCAGAAAAAGATGCATAAAAAATCAAAGTTCCGTTTCTATACACAGTATAAGTGGACTCAATACAATGATCTTATCTACAAGGATTTTCTCTTATAACGAAACTATGTTCGGTCCCATAGGGTTCTCTAACCATGTTAAAGAGGCTCTCTACAACGAAATTCGAGGCGCCAGAAAAATTTTTTTAGTAAGGAGAATATTCAACAACAAGATCACGGGATTCAAACACTGTACAGGTAAATTCTCTCTACAACGAAATCCAAGGGACTAGAAAAAAAAATCGTTCTTGAGAGAGTCCATCTTTATTTCAACGCATAACTCCCGCAGTTCTTTGTCGTTAAATATACGTGACCTGCAATTCATACCAAAATGTTGTTGAAGCTCAATCCATTAAGATGTGCGGACAGGTTAGTTCGGGAGAGATTTAATTAATATACGCCTTTTCGTGATTCAAGAGACACCTGCTCACTATTCCAGAGGAAGGCAACAAATTAGAAAGTGCCACAATTTTATACTGTACAAGTACAAAAAAAGATCGAGGAAATTCACAATAAACCGAGAGGATCAACACCGAGTATATTGCCTCTGAGACCACCCAAGCATATTCAAATTCGTTCTAAAATAAATAACCAACGCTGATGACAGTGGAGTGAACAAGGCCCAGCCCATCTGAAGATTCCAAACCCAGATTCCGCAGTGCCCTTCGAAGTAACCCAGGCAAGCGATTCATTCCATCTGCCATGGACCGGCAAGAGCGTACATATCGCATTACACAACCAATCGAACAAAAAAGACTTTCCCCGTGACCCAACGAAACGAAAACAAAATATATTCGCGATTTTTTTTTTCCTCTCCCAGCGCGGATTTTATGCTTTTATGGCGCGAGAAACGCCAGAGTCATAACACTTTGATCACCGTTCCTGAAGTGAATAATTCAGAGCAGGAATGGAATTATGGATTTACGTCCTTTCGGGTAGTTGGGGAACTCTTTCTTGTAGTTCCTGTGCTTGCCGAGAGCCCAGACAGTCATTTGGTACATTCCCGCCACGGCGAATAAACCAGCTGCAATCAAAAAGACATTTGCTTAATGATTCGCAATATCTCCCAAATTCCTTCACGAATTCAGCGTGACTCGCGCAAAATTTTCGAAAAGCAAGTATTTTACAGTATCAGCAAAAATTTGTCATTTTTAGTTCTCGGGAGGAATCTGCAGAAAAGTCATTTTATGTTTTAGAAGGAGGTTCGGATTAAATTGAGGCGAAGTCGAAAAATTTATTGCACTGAAATAGAACCAATAAAAATTCCTAGCGGAAGACCGTTTCTAGAGTTAGACTCGAAGGAGATATTAAATTAAAAACCAAACGAGCCATGCACTATAAGCACTTCCGCAAGATCGCGATTTTTCTTTCTGCAAAGTTATCCACTTTATTTGTTTAGTACGGATATAATTCACATGCAAATATAGCGTTTCCAATCTTTCCTAGAATCTTTTTCTCTATCACAACTCTCGGCCAAAAATGAAATTCATTAATTTGATAATTAGTCCAAATTACAATCATCAATCCGGTGTGGGGATAAATTTATGAATAGTGACTTGCTTTTGTTGAATACAGACTGAGAATATTTTCAAAATACAGTAGCGTAATTTCTAATTTCTCATTCATCTCCACAAAAAAATTGGTTTTCGGGTCATTTTCTGCGAAAAAGATTGGAATATTTCCAAAAATATCCCGTTCGTACCTGGAAGACATTGCGTCATAACAGTGAATCCAAGCCAAGATCCAAATTCATAAGTGTAGTTGGCACACGAGACAAAATTGAAAAGAAGCGTGAAGGGATTCCCTGTTGCCTTCGGGATCTTCCGCTCTTTCGTCCCAGGTGGACGCAGATCTCTCAAGGCGAGATGAATGCTCAAATTTCCTAGTTCACTCAACTGCAAAAAAAAGCGCAACACAACCACATTATTGCATATTCTAAAAATGCCAATTCCTTTCTGAATTTACTCACGATGAAAATACCGAGCGCAACGTAGGTCTGCAATAAGCACGGCGCTGTGAATAAGGGATGGTTGACATGGTAAGAAACATACCCTGCAAATCCCCAATAATAGCTACAGTTGCGGAACAAATTTTGGATCGGCATTGTTCCGTGTGAGAACCGATGTACGAAGACGGTCTCCCATAATCGCTTCGCATAGTGACCGGTCCAACAAAACATTCCCAACCTATCAAACAATATGGAGAAAGTTTTTACAAAATGCAGATGTCACAATCACGACTACTGGTTTAGCAACAACAACAAAATTGATTCAACACAAATCGATCTTTTAAATTCATCCAAAACCCGATTAGATGGATCTGTATGAGGTTGCAGCTCATTTGAAAACAGCCGGAGTTAAAAATTACCTGAAATAACAAAATTTCCAGGCACAAACAAATGTAAAAATGGGTGAATATTCTTAAATTGACCTGGAAATTAAAGCATTCACTCAAGTACCACGCACCCTTAAGTAATACAGGCATCCACTTTTCTTTGAGAAATTCGTGCAACAACCTATTCCCCTCTGTAAGACCCGCACCCAAGTTTTTTGCAGAAAAAAATTGTGAAATATCTTCTGTGTGTGGATCCTTTTCCCCCCATTCATACAGATAAACTCTCTCAACAATTCAGTAGACCAGAAAAAAAAAAATTTTCAGCGGAGAGGATTCCATTTTTGAGAAGAATTTGCAGTGAACCCCTTGGGACTAAAAAGTAATCATTATACAGTACAGAGAAAATTGGTGCACACGAGATCATTGTACAGGGAGTCCCCCTGGATTTTGTCTTTCCCTTTTCTTATTGTCTTCAGGAGCAGTTGAAATGTGGTTGAAATAAATGACAGCTTCCTCACATTGATGAATATTTTTCTCTTCCTATGCTTCCTGTTGCATCACTGGCTGATACACAGTATTACTAAAAATAATATTGCTTAAAAATTATTCCATATGGACAAGGAGACTTGGTGACACATTTTGTATCATATTTTAATCTTGGATGTACAGGTTCCAACATGTGACAGGCACTCATTTCGAAGATTTTTCATACAAAATGCATCCTTGGGTACCACTTGCAACCAATTTTTCCTTCTCGATTCCTGAAAAAAAGTTGTGCGCGGTACCAGAGTGAATACGGTACTCATGAACACCGCTGGACCAACATAGACTCGAATTACTGTTACGCATCGATTCAAACAGGACAATATTCTTCATGATTCGAAGAAGCACGAAGAAAAGAAAAACAAATTTTAACCGGCACGGAATAACTTACTGAGCAGCGAGAGACATGGGATGCTTGGCACACAATTCCGCATCATACACCAAACCAGGTCTCGCGTAAAACAGCAGATAAACCACCAGTGGCCCAAAATACTCGGCGATAAACACAGTCCGATATCCGACTTGCGGTCCGAGATCCTTCAAGTATAACGTGCCAGACGCAGTCAGTCCGACAGCCTCGAGCGTTTTCCCGTCACCCACGCCTTTGCCCTTGGGTTCCTGCCTGATTTCCATCCGGTCTACATCGAGTTTCCGCTCTTTCCGAATCAACTCCTTCACTTCCGCAATCGTGCTCGTCGGCAGCACAGACTTCAACACCGCCACGGCCTTCTTCGACCGAGAGTCAAGCACCTGCACTTCCATGCTGACTTACGCGCACACGAACAAGAAAAACACAAATTTTCTAGCACCCTGTCAAAAATCGACCAAAAAAAGGCCACCCGAAATTTTACCACCAGTGAAAATCCCAGAGGAGAACCATCGAATAATAATGAACAACACCGAATTAACACAAAGTATAACAAGGCAGATTTTTTTTCTTTTTCTATTTATGAAGTCCCCACAATAGATTTCTTTTTCTCCTTTCTCACCTGCTGCGCCACGCAGTTGTCCAAAGCGTGAGCCCACAAAAGCCGCGGTTGATGCAGGGAAAACGAATGTTCTTATACAAAAAAAATGACCTTAAGAGGACGAGATCGCGAAAACTTCGATCATTTACTTTTTCCTCGAAACATTTCATTCATTTTGCCTGGATCTTCAAAAAAAGGGGCTTCATAACCACTAATCGGCAAGAACCAATGAATCGCTCATTAAAATGAAGCCAGGGCCGCATTTTTCATCCTTACACCGCCTGCGCCCCTTCAAAAAGGGAATTCAATCGTTTAGAAAGGAATTACAATCTGCCAAGACTTTCTTGAAGACGAATTCTTTCTCAGTTATCTCATAAAACAGCTACTGAGACAAGAAATGAATCCACGAAAATGCTTCACAGCAATTGAATGACCTTTATCCTGAGTAAAAATTACTCGTCCACAGTTATTTCAATGTCGACAGCTCGGGAATCGTAGGCTGGCGATTTTTCAGTGGATAAATTCTCAACTGACGTGAAAAAAACCCTGCTGCAAATATC
>CAJPEX010001679.1:0-22523 GCA_905338405.1 Notodromas monacha
GAAATAAGGACTACATTCATTTTTTGCTTTGAAAAATATTTTGATTTTACTGAAGCGTGAGCTGAAACAATCAGACACTGCATTCTGAAAGAAAAGCATTTATTCATTTGGAATTGTATCTTCCCTGGAATAAAGCTAAAATTCCTGCAAAAAGGATTATAATTTATATATTTTTAAAGTCGTTTTCATTATGCACAAGTTGGGTTTCCCTATACAGTATTTAGCCAATTGATAATAATGTGCATTGCTCGTGCACATATGTGATCAAGGTAAAGATTTTTTTACATGGTGCTCATATGCAATATATAAATGTTAGTTTGTTATGACACAATTTTTAGATGATTGTCCCTATAATACAAAGAAGCTGGTATAGGACCATGAGAAAAGATTGTTATAAGATTAGTTCATGGGAGTTTTACTGTATTTGATAAAACTTCTGTCAAAAGAAGAAAGATACATTACAGTTGAACCTCAATGAATTGTACCTCCCTAAAGGTATAATACAGTGGGGCCTCAATAAGTTGTACCTCCCTAAGTCAAATTTTGTCAAAGCCCTACTTGTATTCCCTGCGGAACAATGTATTTAAAGATCTCTCTGACTTGAAAGCTCTTCTTGAAGCTCCATAACTTGCATTTTCTGAGGCTTTTTGGCTATTATTTTCTTGACAAAGGGAAGAGAGAAGGAATAATAAAAAAACTTGATGCAGAAGGAAGTCATATGAAAGACCAATTAGGCAAATTAACCCCTGCCTCTAAATTCATCATCCTGTCCACTCATTCAGAAAGCAATTTGGGCAGGCAGAGAATAAAACCATTTACAGTACCATTTCATGCAATTCTCCAAGGTTTTCCAAAACAAGAATGCTTGCTTTTAGTAAAACTAAAAACCCCTTAACTCAGAACCTATCCAAGTCAAAGCCTCCCTATACCTTGCAATTTTATTATCCTGCAATTTGCCCATCCGGCAATTTGATGGTCAACTTTCCTGGGAAATTGACTTGCCATTTCACCTCCACACCACAAATTGGCCCTCATAGATATGCGAAACATCGAATATGACGTAGAAAACATTGCATTATATCTTTTCTTGTAATTTGATTGCTTCACAATTCAACGCTAGTCCAGCAACAGATTAGCATGAAATTGTGGGGCACCAGCCATACTTGTACAAGTCACATTGGTCACTTGAAATTTGACTTGGTGAGGTTTGACTGCATTTATATGTCACATTTTAAAGATATCGCAGGACAGTTTGGAATGCACAATATATATGGAATGAGAGGAAGTCAGCTTTATTCAGGCGAGAACCCCTACCTCGGGCCCCCCAATGTGTAGGCCTTCGTCCGCCGAGCAGCCAGTGGCGGACAGTAAGACGTGTCTAAGCTGGCGACGACCTGAGCTGTAGGTCGAAGGCACTGAAAATTACTCCCCCCCCCCATCTTCTCCCTCCTCTCTTTATTTCCACTTGCTGTTTACATAGTTATTACCGACCGCTTCAATCCCGAGTTTTTCCCCGGTTTCCTTATTCCTATTTCTTCAATTTTTAGCGCTGATGTTTGCACTTTGTGCGCCTCGACTGATGCTGAACACACGCGTCGATCTGATCGTGATTTCTCATGTGGTCGGTTGTTTGACTACAATCGCGGTTTTTTCAGCATGTGTGTATGGAATATGTATTGTTATAGAGAATAAGATCGGGAAGTTGAAATATGATATAATTTCCAGATTTTGTTTTTCTTGCGGTGGAAAAGCCGAATATTTGCAAGAGGCTGAGACATAATTCGAAGCAATATTCTGGAGTCTCAAAACGATAATTTACGCACTCGGAACATTCTTTGCTTTGAGAACACTTGTGACGTTTCAAATCACGATTTTCCCGAAGGAGCTGATCAGAGTGACCAAAAATCGAGACAAGGTACTAGATCATAATTCCAAGTAGGCTAAATTTTTGAATTCTGTCACAGTTGGAACTTGCAAAGTCGAACCACCTTCATTTTTAGTCAAGAACCCCACGGAATCAAATATCCGACGAATCTCTTGCCAATGAACTCAAGGCTGAAGCATTTTAGCCCTATCTGACCCGAAACGTTTCGAACCGAACCTACCTTAGTCGAATTTGGAGCTACTGTAATTGATTTTCAGCCAATTTTTTGAACATCATCTCCAGATAACCAAGAAAAAAGGCATATTATTTTAATTTACTCGTGATAAGGCAACTTCTTTGTTCAGGTATCTGAAATCTATGAATAATCAAATATAATACAGTAATAAATCTACCGGAAAATATTCCTGCTAATACCCTGCACAAATTTTTCGAAATCCTCTACCTAAAAGACTCTCCGGCACGTTTAGTTTTTATGTTTCAGTTACTCAGCATCTCATAGTTTCCGATTGTATAATGATGAGTATTCAGAGTCATTATTGAAATAGTGCAAAAATACTGTCAATCCTGCAGTTGATTGCTGAAATTCTGCTTTCTGATTTCCCAAGATGGAACGATTCGAAGATCAGCAGCGCAAGATATTTCAACCGTAACCATGGATAAATAAAATTTGTTGTAGATCACGGTTTTTCAAGCGAAGAAAGAAGCCATTCAATACTTTCATCCCTCGATTTCAAGAGACGCTCAGCACATCTCTTGAAATCTATTGAAAACCTTGATACACCTTTCATCCGTGTTCCTTCCACCCGAATTTCCTCATATTTCATCTTTTAAGGTTAAAGAAATACCCACTATGGTACATGTTCCGTATCCTCTGGGTTGGTTCTTTAAAATAAAAAATAAAAACCCATCACAGTCTCCTGAAAAGGTGCATTTGAAGACTGCTGACAAGTGACCCAGAGAAGACCTTGATCGTAACTTCCTATACGTACTTCTCAGGCTGGGGGAACAAGTCTTTACCGTTATCAGGAGTCTGTGCCAAGACTTTTCTTATCGTCTTCCCAAAGAATCTTTAGCAGCATCAGCATATCTTTGCTATACGAACGTGTTGCCAGGTTTTCTTTCTCCTTTTCCTTCCTAGCATGGAAAATTAACTGAAAAAGAGATTCGGCGAGCAAGAAAAAAAGAGGAGAGCGGAGACAACCCTGAGTATAATTGATGGTCTTTTTGGTACCACAAGACGGATCTTTATTTTATTTTTTTCATAGCTATGTTTTATGAATGTGGCTGAACATGTTCCTGCTTGACAGGAATTTCTTCCAGCTGTGAACAAGGGTAGGAAAGAATTTTCAAATTTCTGCACTGTTGAACAGAAAATAGCTGAACTTCTGCTCAGGTGGAAAAAATATTCAGCATTCATTCATGCAGTGTTTATGAAGAAATTAAGGTAGGATGATTGAAATATCCGCGCAGTATGAGATCGAATGACTCGAAAATAACTCGGGTATTATTCACGGACAAATCGTCCATAATTTCACCATCTAATCCGAATTTTGTAGTTTTATTTATCGGGATTTCGAACACCAGATGTTCAGGTACTGAGTACTGACTGGAGTCCTTCAGAGTATTGCGTAGAAATTCGATGCTTTTGGCTTTCGTCCTTTATATATATTTATTCAATTTTGCTCAGTACTTTTACGTCCGTTTCGAAAATTGTATGAGATGGTATGCAGAATATTGATCCTCTATATTATCCCTCTATATCATTTTTTGTTTGAAAATGCATGACAAATCAAATGCAGGATGAAATTAAATTTGAACCACGCTCCACAAGCAAATTCCGAACTATATTTTGGCTGAAACGTGAAAAAATCGTGATAAACCGCCATGATTTTTTTTCATGAATTTTTGCAAATCCTAGTCCTTTCGTCAGTGGTTTTTTTTTTATTTCGTGGCGAAGAGTTGATTTCCAAAGAATAATCAGCTCTTGGCCAATTTCAAATTTTAATCCTCAATGTGTGGTGGAGGCATGTCGATGAAGAAAATATATCCTTACGCGCTTTTCTGCATTTCATGAGCGAATTTCGGCGGGGTATGGGCCTTGCATAAACAAGAGAATAATTTTAGCACTGTTTCGCGAGATGTATCCATCACCAAGTCTTCAAATTCTCCTTGTCCTCCAGGCAGGTGTGCAACGGACATCAATCTACTCTGAACTATAAATACACGCCTCAGCTCGGTAAACACTGTGTTCTTCTCCCCCCTCAGGTTTGATAACGCATGGAATAAGTACAGGTGGACCCGACGACTACATATTCTCTACAAAGATCCAGTTTCGAGTCCCGAATGTCCAAAAATATTCATAGAGAACTAGATAAACATTACTGCTGGGAGAACAGCATTTCCTAAATAAAAGAAAATTATATGTATGTAATTCCATCAGTCTTGTGAAAATTCTAATTAAATAAATCTTTCCGATACAGAAGAGAGTTGTCGCAAGGAACCACGTCGTTCATATTCAATTTTTTCGCTTGGAATTTTCACCATCAGAAGCTAAAAACCTAATAATGATTCATAAGCAACACAATTTCTATTTTTAAACTCTCGTGAGAAATTATCATCATCCTGTGATATGAGTAAAAAACTCCGGCCGGCCGCAACAGGAAAGTTTCGATTCATCACCATGAACGGTCTTGAAAAAATATTTTGAAAATCTTCGAAAATACCATTTGCCTAAGAAATCATCATAAGAACAATTTTGGATTTTTTTTCGATTTTTAACGCATAAATATATCTCATGGGGATCATTTGGACAGCCGTTTTAAATGTACATCAGTACATGGATTGAGAAAAAATTCAGTATACCGGTGAGAAGTCATGATCAAGAGAAATCAACGGAAAACCAGAAGTTGAAAATGCACTATAGTACAGTATTTGAGTCATCATATTTTTGCAAATTTCATGGATATGTGAATATTGAAGAAATGGAAAAACGACAGGGAGTACTGAAGTCATCCTCTCGTTCACTTCAGAATAATTTCAGAGAAAGACATGCGTGAAAAATTGTTCTCGGAAAATTAACCGGTGATGGTTCATTTCTGGCACATACCAAAGGTATATTTACATCTTTTCTTCTTTTTTGTCAACCAAAAGAACAAGGAAGACTCACCGATGGCCTCTCTGCTGTCATCCTCTTTGGTGTCCAGCAAAAAGTCCTTGAGCCGCCACCACCCTGGTGAAGCACGAAAAAAAAGAAGAAAAGAACGCAAGTAAAAAGAGGAACTCTGCAACAATGACCGGTATGAAACAGTGACGAATGGTTTCCCAGCAGAAGGACCCTCTGACGGGTGTTTTTGTCATCATCATCAGGCTTTTGCCTGGAGAGATTTATGAGGTAGCAACCATCTCTGTCTCCTTCTCGTATAACGGGCCCGAATCTTGGCGTATGGAAAGCATCCTTGCCTGCTTTCCTTCATTAATTAAGTGCATTTACCATGCTTACCAAGTACTGTGCAGTGCAGCCCCGACATACGGACGCCCCAGAAAACAAACGATTTGACTTGGAGAACCATTTGAAATCCTAAAAGATCCGCCTTGCGTCATAGAAATAATGTCCCGAGATATGGACACTTTTCCAACATTTCTACAGAAAAGTTGAAAATTGTGTATTTTTTAGAGGTTGATTTGTCTTGAACAAATTTACCTATTTTTAATTTTTTAATTTAGTGGACACCAACCGTTTTGGACCCACTGATTGGCTAATTTCCATGAAATTGTTTGCAGAGCAGCAACTTCTCAAAAATCTTCTTTGGATTAGCAAGCTACATGATATGTTTGCAAACTCAAAATTGTTTGCTTATTGAAAGACATTATGGCAGGTACTTGAAAAGTTACTGTTCTTTTTTAAAGATCAACATGAGAACCAATGAAGCAGCTATACTGTAGAAAGTCCTTCAGAAAATGGAAACGTGGTATTGAAGAAAGGTTTATTGGAATGAAAATTAAACTAAGATAATTTATTTCACCAGGTGAAATTTTGTCTGAAAAAAGCTATCAAAAGAAAAGTCAACTTTGATTGTTTTTCATGACATAATTTGAACCGCCATTGTCCTTCCATCATTTCAACTAAAGATAACAGACTTCTTCTCTGCAACTTTTGTTAATTTTTTATATTTCAGAAAATTTCCTGATAATTTCCTGGGATCAGCAAAAACTTGTGCAGACTGGCACCAGCCTGTGGACCACAGCTCGGGAAACACTGCTAGTCTAAATAATATTCCAAACCAGACTAATTTTGGGCTTCTTTCATGAGAGAAAATGTGATCCAACATCCAAAAACTCCAACATTGGGACAAGGTCCAAGCAGCAATTACATCATCCACAGCATCTCAGGGTTCACTTGTCTGAACAAAACCACTTCAAAGTATACACAATCAATCCTCATCCAATGTGCTTAATTTGTGCAATAGGTAAATATGTTAGACAAAATTTGCATTAGACACATTTTCTCTTCTTTTAGGTTTACAGGTTAAAAATTTTTATTTGACTGAAGTAAATGTTTGACAGATTTTGTACGTTAGATGGGATGAAAAACTACCTCTGGACGTAGTACATCAGATGAAAATACATTGTACCAGAGGTACGTTACATGGGGGTTGACAGTATTTAATCTAAATTTCGAGCCCTGTTTTATTATGACCCAATCAAACAAATTTTGATCCGAAAACGTCCACGATGACGAGGAAAATACCCACTATTCTCGAGACCATGGATCTACATATATAGGAAAGTAAATGCCCACAAGAGCGGAGCTATTTTCGAGCCGACATAACTCCTCGCTAAACTTTCTGACTTTTATTGCGAGAGCTCCGTACCGCGGAAATTTATCCCAAAGGAGCCTGGGGAAAAAAAAAGGGGTTGCGCTGGGAATGGGAGGAAAAAAATGTGAGAAATTCGAGCCAGGAGGTAAAGTGATTTGTGCGATAGCATGAACAGGCGCCGGGCCAAAAGATTGATGCAACTTTTCCTCCGCCCTCCAGGAATTTTCATGTTCCATCCTCTGGCCACAATTTTCTGGCACAAGGGAAAAGTCCCAGCCAAGTCCCGCACTTATTCTTTCTTTTTATATACAGTATTTTTGAAAATGAATGGATGAAGAGAGAGAGAGAGAGAGATAGAAAAAAGGTTATGTTCTCATCTCATTTCCTATACCGTAGTACTGCTGACTTCTTTTTTCGGTTCCCCGCAAATTATCGAAAAGGTTTTCTTTGTTTCCGGAGCAGTTTCAACGTGACATTTATTTATTTATTTCGAAAACCGGTTTTTCTACGGAATTTTGCTTGGGATCTTGAAAAGTATGATAAGAATGTGTGAACTATATACCCGGAACACTGGAAGTAAGTCATCGTTTGTAAGGGACAATCAATAATCTAAAGATTATTCGAGAATCAATCACGGAAAATTATTTTTCAATAAAAGATGCTTATGATACAATATTACTTTTAAAACCTTATATAGTGCTCTTTCGCCTTGCTATTCTGATAAAACGAAAAGTTCGAAGAAGATTTAACCCATGAAATATGGCGCGAACAGAAATGCTTTGTTTTGTTCGACGGAAGCATTTTTACACTCCCTGATTTAACCGCGTGAAATACAGTGTTTATTACTTTCATCAGAAGGGAAAACGTTATAAATTGTTTGTGACCTAGATTCCTTAGCGACCAAGAGATGCTGAAACTCAACGTTTTGTCCAAAATTATTGAATGAGCATAAATATTTATTTATTTCTTTTGCCCTGCCAAAACTCAAAACTGTCTTCTGAGCGCTGTGACCATTCGCGCGTTTGCAATATGCACATGGACTCTCCAAACAAAAAAATTTAAGGGACCAGAAAAAAATTCGTTGTAGAAATAATTTTGCCCTAAAGAACCTTCAAATATTGGGAGATGTCGAGCCGATTAAGCAACAAAGAAGAGTTGTAAAAGAATTGGACACAGCAAGCAGCCTTTAGAGGCCAGATCCTCTTTAAGAGAGTCCCTTAACGCAGCACAACTTTAATACAGTCACAGGGTAACCACAGAAGGACAAGATGCGCTTTCAGGTACACAACAGTTCAGACCAGACAAATAAGCTCAGCTTCTACACAACTGCTGTCAGGCAATCCTCAAACAAGAGTACCAAAGTCCTCGGAGACTTTGTCCGGGCTTTGTTGCCCAAGATTCGTATCAGTTAGCTACTGACCCGGTTTACTGCAATGCGGCAAACCGGGTGCCTATCCGCTTCCGGGTCCCTGCGCTGCTGTTGCTGCACAACTTGCCCAAGCAAGGATGCTGCGCTTGGGTCATGCCGCGTGGATGCGACCCCACAGGAGAGAACCCCAAGGGACCAATGAAAATTGGTTATATAGTACTGTGCTAATCGTTGTTATAGAGACAAAATCACTGTAGAGGGAGCACCTGCAAATATTTAATTTTCTAAGGATAAAAGCAAGTGGGATTTGAAGATTTGAATGAAATAATGCAAGCTTTTTTGAAATCATCAAAAGAATGTCGACTTATCAGCCTGAAATAATTTTGTGTTTTAACCCCGAAAGTAAATGGATGGTTGAAAATTCTTTCAGGAGATGTTGAGACTATAACAAATGAGAATTTGCCAAAGGAACCTAACAGATATTCCGCATTATTCTGCAGACATATTATTCCGCACGATTCCTTCTAATTTTCTTGCAATTTTAATGCATTGTGTTAGGGAATTAATTGTCACAACATCAAACATCAAGATAGTCAAAGGATTGAAAGACAGATGAAAAAATAAATAGGTAAATACACAATCAGCAATACAAGGCCAGAAATTTGAGTGGATTTTCTTTGTCAAAAGAGTTTGAAATACTGCATATTTCTTGTGTTTAAAAAAATATCGAGGCTTTCAACAACAAAGTGATCCGTTAATGCAGGACAAAATATCGACCACTCAGCAGAATTCTTCTAAAATTGCACACGTGTCTCACAATGAGGCTTAAAGCAGGACTGATTTGTTGCCTCCGGGAAAAAGGGCTATGGTGACTTTTTTCACTTCTTTTCAATTTGGATACTGGTTTCAAAGGTGGTTCCTTTATGGAGGTCTTGGATCAGCTAATTTATTTGAATGAATGAATGAAAGATGAACAGAGCACAAATTGATCACAAAAATAAAATAAAATACAATCGATGAAATACAACTGGACATCTGACATGTATGCATACACCCATTCATTCCCTAACATTGAAAACAAAATATATGTAAAATCAATTTAAAGCACAAGGTCTTCAGCATGTTTCTGTATGAGGTTTAGTTGAATGAACAAATTAGAGAGAATCTTTGATGAGAAATCATATAAAGCCAAAAGTTTATCTTGATCTATTTGAAGTCAAAGACATTGCCCAGCATCAGGAAGTGTTGTTTTTTTTTTTCGTTAGTAGGGTAGTCGGGGGAACCTTTCAGATTTGATTTTCTGATTTTCCTTTTCATCCGTTTATTTCTTTCATCAAGCATGGTTCCCCAGCCCAATTGAGGGACCAGCAAGATAACCCAATAAACAAACCTATACTCCTCTCAATTATTATAATCCGACCCACGTTGAATCTCATCCTGATGCATGCAAATTTTGCCAGCAGCAGCACCAGCAGTGCCTCCAAGTTTGCATCGCCCACTTTTTCATTCCACCTGCTGAACCCTCGTCAACGAGTCATTGGCATACATCGTTTTCTGCTGTCGGAAATGGGAATAGGGAGAAAATATATGGCCCATGCAAAGGCCTGGGCAAAAACGGGGGTCTCTCGAGAGCCATCAGCAGCAGCAGCAGTCGAGGCCTATCCTGCACCAACAGCCATCACTCAGCGGTTTTCAGTACTTGGAGTTGACGGAACTTGGCATCAATTACTCTTGCTGATGCCGAGGTAACATATATATAGGTGGAGGAAGGAAACAGGAAACGTCCTCGTTACCATTTATGTACACCTTGACTGTAACTATTCCATCTTCGTTCCATTCAGATTCCCGCTCTCTCTCTCTCTGTCTCCAGAGTTCTCCATGTTTGTCCTTCGTTACTTCTTTTATTTTATTTTAATTTTCACATGTATGCAGGGTGGGGAAAAGCTGATGGACAGCAGCGGGGGTATATGCAGTGCAAGGGGATGGAAAAGAAGGGACTTTTGGCCCAGTTCCCTCAATACAGTATACGTATATATCTACAGTATATGAGCACCAGCATTAAGGAGTCAACCCCTGCAGGGTCAAAGTCCCATCAGTGCGGCTCATTGAGTCCTCCACATTCCGGGTGATGTGGGTATTTTTGGCTCTGGCATGTCGTTTGCTTCTGCTATCTTTCTTTATAGGAATTTATTTGCATTTTTTATTGTTGTGGGTGGACCATGCAGCAGTGGGATGGACAGATTAAAAACGGGTCTTTTTGAGGGGACCGAGTGGCACCCCTTAATTGATAATCAAGTATGAAAACCCCCTCTAAAACCAGTACTTGGCTTTGGGAGCTTCAGACAAAATAGCATGTCCTGAAGAAAGCCTGGCGAAACCAGAAGTAATTTAAGTTCACCCCAAAAGCTACTGAGAAGATAGTAAAGTGAAGTGCGAGAAAATCTACTTCAAAGTTAGTTTACATTTGACCCGAAAAACTTGATTTCACTCATCATCCTTTCGAAAAATTTTGAACAACAATCACGGAGATCAAAAACCTTGCGTTGATCCTTGAAAAAAATCTTATCCGATAAGCTTATACTCGTCTGGGTGAAATTACTTGTGTGAAAAATCCAGAATTCAGCGAGTTGATTGACTTCGTGTTGAGACCAAATAAATGGCGGATTTTTTAGGATTCCCAAAAGAAATTTGCCGCCAGTCCTGGGATGATCATTGTTAATCAGTTTTCCTAAATAATTTGTCTTGCTTTATAGTACCTCGAATTTAATCCCGCATTGGGTTTTCTTATTATAGAACAGCTTTAGGAACTTGTCAGTTGCATCGTAGGTTTGAAAACATGACATTAACCACGTAAACGTATGTTCAAATGCGTATTTCACAACAGAATGAACATCTAGCTGAAAATTCAATAAAATTTTGGCACAAAATACTGACAAAATGCACTATAGTGAAACTAGGAAAATCGATCATAGTAGCAAATTATAATCTTCTGCCTTTTTTCTCGCCAGAAAAAAAGGCAGAAGATTATAGAGACATCCGCGAAATTTTAAAAGTGAACCCGTCAGTTTTAGATTGGTATAGAATGTCAAGAGCAACAAAGAACATTTTGCGCTTGAAGACCTTTGCTGTGTGCCAAATATTCCTGTGTCCCATCGCATGTCCAATTCACTATTGAGACAAGAAGCAGTGAATCTCTTTTTTTTAATAAATAATTTTCAACTGCCAACGTCAACGGTCTTTGAATTTTCTTCATGCATTCCCATGAAATGCGATAATATCTTTATACGCATGTAAAAATGTTCGGTACTTGCGCGGTCACAGGAATGCAGTTTTATGAGAGTTTACGCAAAAGTTTTTACAAAGCTATCGCTTTTATAGTCATTTTTTTGTGTAACGAAGGTTATTCGCTTTTATCCTGCTGGTCATCACCTCAAGTACTACGATCTCTTCCTTTTTTAAATAGAGGAATAAGAAAACTTTTTTATGAAGACGTTATCCTTTTAATCACTTCCGAACGTATTAAAAATTTAACAGACAGACTTGTTTGATTATTGATTGTGATGAAGTTTTTCTATGTACAGCGCCACTTTTTCACATTTTCCAGTTCTTTCGACGCACCAAATTTGTGGTCGACTCAGCATTGTTTGAAAGCTAATTTTTTAAACTCCAGAATCATGCTATATTTACCATCGAGCGAAAATTTGTTTAGAGAAAATCTTACCGCTATTTAATATATTGTTATAGCTACGTTGACAATTATGCTCTTGCTTCAAAAACAATTTATATACGGTATACTTTATAGATTCGAAAGTTATTTCTTTGTCGACAGTGTTTAAAAAGTTAAGCCAGACGCCGAAGAAAGGACAATGATGACAAGGTTTGATATTTTCGAGCACAACAAAGAAAACTATGTAGGCCAAAAGTGCTTTGGCATACATTCCTTGGAGTACCTCATGTAAGATGAGCACTCAATTTTTTGCAAATTATTCGCCGAAAGAACCTAATCTCCAGATGTCTCCACCCGATGTCATATATATTATAATTAGAACACATACCATAAATTATGGTCAGGGGGTTGGCTCTTAATAGTATTTATTTCCTGTTCATTATTTTTACCTGCAGAAATAACGCGAAGGATTCGCACCTTTGGTTTCAGGATTTTTCCCCAGAAAAATGTGTACAGTACTTGTCATCAAAAAATTCATTCAAAATAGGGGATCTTGAGTCAAAAGACAAGATACCCTTTGCTGTAGACGATGACTGGTTTCTCAGTATAATTTCTTCATACGTATATAAGCTAGCAAATGACTGGACGAATAATTCTCAAATTCTAGAGGTGATCATGAATAAATGTACTGTATGTTGTAGAGGTACATGGGAAAATATACGGTTATGTTCCGAGCTTCTGTCCTGTGTTGGATCTTGCATGACCATCTTATCAAGTATCTCGCTCATATTCTTGATCTTCCATGGGGGAGAAATAAAAAATATCTCATATGAAGCATGAAAAAAGGAACGCCTGCAATCTAACAATAATTCCAGTAAAGCAAGGAATTACAGTTTATTTGGACGAATATCCGGTCAAACATAGCAGTGATAGCAGAACATTATCTTTCATTGCTGGTGAAGAGCCTCCTGGAAACATGTATACAATTTATTCTATGCTTCATATATCAAGCCTTGTATAATAAAACAAAGTTTAACTGTTGGACATGAAAGAATAACTTCGATGTTCCATCAAAAAAATTTTTGCTTGACTCTTGAATTTTATTCATTGAATATATTTTCCACCTAATAATAACATTTGGAGCATTGAATAGTAAACCACTGTAGAGTTCATTAAAATGTTGGCATTTGTAAAAATTACATCCAAGTCACAAAAAGAGAAGGAAGCCCTTCTATGCTACAGGTAATTTTTTAATTAGCTGAATGGACGGAAAAGTGATGGGAAAAGTTCAAAATAATTTTTTCTTACACAGATCTTACGTATATGAGGGTTGGAAACATTTGTTTCTTGCAATTAAGCCTAATAAAAGTCAATTTTCCTAAAATCTATTGGCGATTTTATCATGCCATGTCGTCATGTCAAGTCAGTGTCCTCATGCCTGGCCTTTTTATGATTTTTCAATGAAAAAAATATGCCTCTGTCGAGGTGTCCGCATGTGGGGGTCTCACTGTATGTCTTCACCTCAAGTGTCAAGTCTCACTGTACTTAGTAGGAAGCCGAATCAATATTTACACATATGCTCATCCAATATGCAGTACCTAAACTTGGGAGATTCCACAATTTGTTTTTCAGGAATCGTGAAAATTATCAATGATTGAGGATGCCCTTCTTCAGAATAGGAACATTTGCACTATTTCATGGGGCTTAGTGCTCTGAATGCGAATTTTTGAATATGTGAAATAAATGAGCAGTCGGGTTAATATCTTTTAAGCCTATACTCGATCGCCGAACCAAAATGTACATTTTAAGAAAATATTTCAAAATAGTTTACGTGAAACAACTGGATTTGTCCGGCATATAGAAAGGATTCAAAGATTTTTCTGACCATTCGCAAATGCCCATGTTTTTTTCAATTGCATAAAATTTCAACTTCCGGCCACAGATCCAATAAAAAAAATGATTCATACATCTTGGATTCTTGTGATACTCTCCAAAATTCCTGCACATGTAAATTTCGACCAGCCACAGACGAGCGCATCAGCTGTGCAGTTGAGACTGAGACACATCATTCCAGTACTGAGTACATTTCAAGGTACTTCGGCTGGAAGAAACGCATCTGAGAAAATACAGGTGAGTGGAAAATAGATCGCATTCAGCAACAAATGGAACAGAAGTTCAGAGAAATAATTACAGTGAACAAAGCAGGGTTTCCGAACTAAGCAAAGTTCATGTATTTTTTTTTACCTCACGGGTTTCTATTCTTCAGAAAAGGGTACCCTCTTGGGTTCTTCTCTTCCGTGTGATCATCCAACTGGTTTGGTGGAACCGAATTTGAAGGTTTCTTTTGCACATCATATTTATGCGTTATTTAGAAGTAAAGAAACAAATGGTATATATATGAAAATTTTGCAGACCTTTCTCCATTTTTTTAACCAAATAAGTTCATTGAAAAAATGATAGTAAAGAACACGGAAGTACGAACTGAACAAGGTCGTGTATTTTTTTTTACCTCACGTGTTTCTCTCGCTCGGAAAAAAAAAAAACCTTAGGTTCTCTCATTCAATCGATCACCTTCATCCAATGGGAAAATTTCTTTTGCACATCAAATGTCTGCGTTTTCAAATCAATAAATACATGTAATATAATTTTTGGAGGACTTCCTCAAATTTTTGTCAACATGAGCTACGATTAAAATGTGACCGTTGAAGTTTTACGGGAAAATCTGATAGAATATTTGGATGATTGATTTGACATACGGACACAGACTAAAATTAATTATATTCGGATCTTTTTTGGCCCAACTGTAAAAGTATGTTTTTATCCCTCTATGTCCTGAACAACCAAAGGGGTTTACTTAATATTTATGCATTTTAATTCGCATTACATTTTTTCTTATGCCTATAGCAACAGCAATGAATTTTTCGAAGACCAAGGATTATCAGAACTTGATAAAAAAAATATCGTGTCCCAAATCTTTTAGGACCAGGAAAAACTATTTCCTTTGTATGATTCTGTCGTTTCGTTCTAAAAGTGTTATTCGATTAAAATTATTTGAGAATGAGCTGAGCACTAGCTTGTGCTTCAATTTGTGCATAGTAATTGCCTTGTGATGTGCTGATTTTTCCATAAAGAAAGATGACAACACATGCATCTGTGTTATTCATGCACTGCATTTCTATGCACAGTATTGAGATGTATTTTCTTTTACTATCCATATTCAGTACGAGTATACATAATGAATAATTTTTCCCCTTCTCAAATGAGAAATGCTGTATTTGAAAATATTTTCGAACCTATTGCATCCTGATGAATGGCAAAGAAATCTTCTAAATCAATAAAGAAATCAATTCCATCATAGAGTCATCAAATCAACGCGAATCTTCTCATCTTTTTGCATGGGAGAAAAATCATTTCATCGCTCAGCACACATTTGATCTATTACTTTTGCGCCAAAAAAGTGCTCGAAAAATACGCCAAATTCATTCGGTCTTGCGGTGTGAATTCTCAGCATTTAAAAAGCCTTCAAAAATATTTTTATTGTGAATATAAATCAATCCTCTCATTTCTTCTAAATTATCTAAAGAAATTCCGCCGCATTGCAAGATGAGTTGACACGCGCAGTTGGTGTGGCGCTCAGTTGTCGCGACGCACAGTTTGGGCAGCACTCAGTCGGGTTCCACACTGACTTGACCCAACCACGTATTCTTCTCCTTCACCTGCTTTTTTTTTTTTGGAAACACGAGAAAAAAGAAATGAGAAAAGAAGAGGAAATATGCCCAACAGGGACTGGGCTCTTTGGCACATGGACTGCCATGAATCCCGCTTAATGCCCATCAGCCGCGAGTGGAAAGGATCGATTCATTTTCCCGCCTGCACGAGGCCCACCAGATTTCCTTATCGACAATTGAGATTGATCCTCCAATCCCCGGCCTGACAGATCTTTCCGTTCACGGCCAGCAATGGAAACATCCGGGGACGAATAAATACTCAGGGGATCCGCACACGTCCAGGTTTCGGGGCCAAGTATTTTATTTATTTATGTTTTCTTGTTGCGAAAGTACGCTTATTGCTTGGTTCGATCCAGCCTCTTGATCATAACAGTCAGGCAGGCATTTTGAAAAAAAAAATTTTGGGTGCATGTGTGCTGATACTGTACCACTTTTGTGATATGCCCATACCGTTTTGATACTCGAGTGCTAGTACTACAGTACGTACATGCCCTCGAATGATACGACATACACCCGCATTTTCAACGTAAAATTTTGATTAAACGCCATCCCCGAATAAGACGTACGCCACATTTTTGGTGACTCAAAAAATAAGATACTTGAAAAATAAGTCGAATCAGAACTCGAAGTTAGACATGAATTCAACCGGGATTCGAATAAATTTGAATTGTTTTGATTTTGACGTGTTCCCGTCTATTATTTTCAGTCGTCATATTCGAAAGTGACCTATAAACTTCAAACATTTTTCGAAAATTGTATGACCTATGACAGTTGCATCCACTTTTTCCTCTATATTTTGAGAGAAAAAATGCATATGTTTTCAAGGGAACACAGTATTCAAATTAAAATACCATGATTACTCTCATCCATCTGAGTTTCTGGTCCCAAAATTTGGATGAAGAAGTATCCCCAGATCCATCTTTAAAAAATCAAAAAATGGAATATTCTGGAAATAAAACACGCCCGAATTAAAATTTCGTCGTGAATTGTATCAATTTTGAATGTTACTTGAACATTGTTTGAGAAATTTTCAAAGTTTCAATATCACTACGGTGAAAATAATCTCTCAGCAAATCGATATGCAAATTGTTTGTTTGTGCGCAAAAGGCCAAGTTTTCATCGACAATTTTAATTGAAAAAGCCAAGACAGTCTTGATGGCTGACAAAATAGGAGTTCTAATGTTCCAATTATACTTCAATCTCGAATTTTTCATTATTTCATTGACATTTTGTGCAGGACGAATGGCAAATCATCTGTGTTACATTTTATTTGGTGAGAATGAAAACCAGCAATACAATTTTGATAATTTTGAATTAATTATACTTGATAATGATGTGCAATATTTCAAGCAATTCAATTCAACCAATAGGTGCGAGAAGATCGGAAACATATTTATTCATTGCTGGAATGTTAATTGATCTCAGCTATTTCTTGATTACCCTGCTCGCCACATTTCAATCAAAGCATAAAGGGCAAAATCTCAGACACTATTTAGTTGGGTATTGAAATATTTCCATCTGGACCATGAATATTTCGATTAAATTGCGTCTGTTCTCATCTGAAAGTGAGTCCAAATTTTCACAGCCCAGTTGTCATGCATGTTTTTTTGGGCAGAAATTCACGCCAAGAACCAGCAATGAAATATTCATGTGTCCGCGAATATACCCCACAAAATTCCGAATGGAAATGAAGTTCTGTTTTCTCTTTTCTCGTTATTTAGACTTTTGGTTTCGTTTTTTCCATTTTCTTGCATTTATTGGTGGATATGGAAGGGTTTCCTCGGGATTGATTTCCCTTCGGAGCCTGGATATGTCTCCCTTGTCTCACACCGAGTAACGAATCTCGACACTCGTACTTTTCTTCCCACACAGACGTACGAAATCATCTAACAATTCATGCCTTATATTGGGACACTCGTGTCCCAATGACGTTGTTACGCAACGCGCAAAAATTGGCAGAACTTGCGAGAAACATGCGGAGCATATTCGCATCATATATGCGTCGCAACTCAGCCTATACGCAATATCTTTCTGTATATTTTCATTGTTAAAGGCGACTGCATATTTCAGAGACACAGCAGTTTGAAAAAGAAAGTTTTAAAAAATGCACGTTTTTTCTTCATGATTTTTAAATTATTTTTGAATACAATTTAAGAAAAGCCCTATACGAAACGAGGTAATCGAGACGAATGGAAGAATTCTGAAGGATTTCCCATAGTTTTATACAGAAAACCTGGATTAGATTGAGCATTGGGAATTTCAATCATTTTTTTCAATTGAAAGTTTTGAGTAACTAAATTTGAGTATAAATGTAGGACGAATGGAAGAATTTTGAGAGATTTTCCATGCAGAAAATCCGAATTTTAGTGAGGATCAGATCAATTGTATTCAAATAATTCTATTGAACGTTCCTATTTAGCTCATTTCTGATATTTGAACTTCAGAAAGTTCTCCGAAAAAGAAATTCACGAGTTTATTAATTGCAATAAATTCAGTTTCAGCTGATACAAATCGCCGTAATTAGGACGAGTGGAAGAATTCCGAGGAATTTTCAATAGTTTTATACCTAAAATCTGGATCATATTGAGCTTGGGGAACTGGATTCTAGTTTTCATTTTTTTCCAATTGAACAATCGTGCTGTAAAGAAAAGAACTTTGAATCGATGAAATAATACCTGCCACTGCTTGCTTCTGAAAAACATGTTTCACAGTTGAACATTTTTTTCGATTATGCTGAGAAAACACGTTATTTTGTATTCGTGGAAATTTTGTTTCATTAGCATGCTGTTCGAAAATTTCATGATTTTCTCGAATAAAAAAGGAATTTTCTTTGTTTTTAAAGAAACTTAAATTATTTCAGAGAACGAATTTCTATTTGACGAATCCTTTATCGCGAATTTACAGTTCGATCCCTGGACATTTTTCTTGTGATTAGAATTTTTTTCGTGTACAGTATATTGCTGATCAAAACTTCACGACAGGGTTTGCGAAAAGATGACATTATCAATCGCATCATACGTCAATGCATAAACCAAATGCTAGCATTAATTGATTCCTGGCGTGATTCATTCATTCATTCAATTGATGAAATGTCAGTCGTGAGAAACGAGACTCACAGGTGAAAACAGGGTCCCAGCACCGAGCCGGGGGAAGTCCCAGTTGCTTTCTGGTTGCCCGACTGGATCCCCGTCGACTCGTCGACGACCGTCCATCGCTGGTCGCATTGGGCATGGCGTCATCGTCGTCACTCATGCCCAGCATGGCGTCGAAAGTGTCGGCTTCGTCGACAGCTGGCAACATCAAGTCCGGGTAGCAATCACGCCTCGTCGAAACCCGCGACGCCTCGCCTACATATATTCGAACCCCAGCCGCGTGAGCAGGAAATCAAACCAGGTGTGGAAGGAAAAAGAAAAAGAAAAGAGGAGCCCTTGTGAGATGAATGGACACTTGTTTGTTCAGATTCAGACTTTTAAAAGGGTTAATCCACAAGTTCAGTCATGACTAACCCATTAACTGCCAAATTTCCTACACACGGATTTTTGCATTATTTAACTTCATTTACATTTAGATAGGCTGGGGACATTTTTTTGCAAATTTTAAATTCAAAATTTTGTCAAATATTTGAATTTTAAACTTGATCCCCAAATGAGGCTCACAGCAGGTACCACGTTCTTATTTACTAATAAAAAAGTCTTCAATACTTTAGAAAAAATTTTTCATTTTTTTCCTGAATTGTATCAGTGTTAGTTAGATGTGAGTGCCAACACATCTCCTGATTCATTTGAGATGCTAAAATGCCAGTAGGCATGAAATCCATAAATATTTTGTTTGATTTTCCAAACATTTCTGAGAGTTTTTTTTTGTTAAAGCTAAAAACTTTATGATCATCATCCAACCTATAAACCAAGTAATTTTTCAAAATGTTCCGGCTGTTGGATGAAGTTCAAAAGCTATAATGCATGGGCATCTTGAAACAAATGTTCAAGCAAATTTGTCATTATTATGACTATAAGAGAAAAAATTGAAAAAATTGATTTCAAATTTTAAAAAAAATTTGTTTTACATGTTTTCAGTATAACTTTTGCATGCTCAACCAAGCAATTAAGTTTATTCAAGATAAAGAACTTTTGTGACACATTTTCAAGAAATTTTGAAAATAATTTTTTTACACCCCATCTGCCATGAGCCCTTTTTGTGGCTTCAGACGTGTTGTACTTGTTGTGATTGATAAACATTTCAAAAAATTAAATAAAACATGTCAAACCCTTTTAAACTAACCAGGCTACCAGGGCTTACAATTTTTTTTAGTTTAGCTGCACTAGAAAGTACTTTTCTTGAAATTCAAAAATCATGTTTAAACTTTCCAACTGAAATTGTGAGTTGGCTTCAGAAAATGTGTTGCTGTGGATTGAAAAATAGACAAAAATAAGGAAACGAGTTATTGAATTGTATGTAACTTCATAGCGGAGCCTTCGCATATTTTTTGCATAATTTTTGTTGAAGATTTTGACGAGTTTGGATGAGAAACAGGCCATTGAACTACAGTATAAAAAGTCAAATTCCTTCATATCTCGTCAGTCAAAATAAAATCAAACTCGAGTTTTCCATATGTGTGCGTCTCTAATTTCTCAAATAGCTACATTTGTTGTCCACGAAAACTGACAACTGTTGGGTTTCGCACATACCTATCCTGAATCGCAGAAACTGTCTAATCCTGATTATATACAATAATTGACTTCGTATCCAGAAAAATGACAAGAACAGAACTCTAGAAACTGTCGACAAAACTCATCGGTGAATCTTTTCATTTTTTGTTACTAGATGGTGCACTCTCTCCTCCGGAAAGGGCCAGTCAAATACAATATAAAAAGTCACCACGGCTAGAGCAGTGCATAGCTCGTTAGTTGCATGCTCGTATGGCAATGATATACTGCGCTTCAGTACTGAGTACATTCCACAAGTGTATTCCGTTTACATTTATCAAACAAAGAAGCTGTAGAAAGAAGAAAAAAAAAACCACGTCGAAGCCCGCAGAACTTCGCAAAAGTAATTGAACCGAATGTTTTAGAGATCAATCTTCCTCACGTCCACATGCGTTCAAGTGCGTAGATCGGAATGTTTGACGTGTACGCATACATAAAGGTATTAAGTCAGGATTATCAACTGATTAGCAGGCGTATGCTGTATACTGAACTCACTAAAGCGACGCAGCCCCGGAGCATCGTAGGATGTCGACGATGACGATGTGCCATAGCCGCCACTACACGAGCCAAGATGACTGACGACGCTTCGGGTTTGCCGCCGCAGTCCGTGGTCGCTACTACCGCCGCCATCCGCTGCATTGGTGGCCGCCCCGAACATGGAGGCGGGGCTTGATCGCCTCAATTATCGTCCAATCGGCGCTGACCAATGACGGACACCATTCGCGGATTCAGGCACACTCTCTAGAATCATCTGACTATAAGTCAATCACTAATGGAATCGCATTTTTCTCGAAGCACTGCTTTGAAAATGATCTACGTAATAATGAATCAGAAAATGCGGCGCACTATAAAAATAAAGAGAACAGAAAGATGCATCGAAAACAAAATTAGACTCAAGGCATCGGAAATCTTATAAATTTATAAATAGAAATGAGTAAACTAACACAATCAGAAGATGATGCAGAAGCACAATACAGTTTCGCTTCAGATTATTTTATTGCAGTAATAATTTAAACTACAGACGACGGCGAATCAATAAAAAATCAAGTTCTCCCACTTTTGTGTCGATTCGAAAACTATTTCCAACGAGCTACCAGTTATAGTCGATCAACACTTGAAAACCATCGTCGTAATACTCATCATATGTAACCATGATCTTTCATTGTCAAAAAAATTGCGTTTATGAATTGGTGATGTTTGAATTTTCTGTGATATAAATCGCGTTTCATGTACAGAAATCCAAAATTCTCCAGCTGAAATACCTTCATCTATTATGTGAATGTGTTTCCATTATTTTCGAAATGTTCATGAGGCGTTTTGATCGAAATATCTAGTGAATAATTACAACGGTGGGAAAGTGGAGTATTTTCTCTTCATTCTCCACGTCATTTCAATGGTACAAAAAATTTTTCTTTTGCAAAGAAATTGATGCACTTCGTTCAACATGCTGTGTAGCTTTCTGCTCGTCCAGTTTGGGATCTTTTTTTGAGGACAAAAGCCAGCTAACGCTCTTCCTGTCAGAACGTTTTTCCAAATTAATAAATGGGAACAATTCTTCATTCACAAATCTTATTTTTAAATGAAACGCAAACAATTTTGTGAAATGTTTCAAATGTTCGGGGGAACAGAATACAGCTGACTCCCGCACACTGGACCTCCTGCACAACGGACCGCCTCTGGAGGCAGTTTTCCCTCCCACGCAATGCATTAAATCCACTCCACAGACTTCTGTTGATTCGAAATTAATGGTGAAAGTAAAAAAAAAAAAAATTGCTTTCAACGGATGATGAATTCAGATACCGTGCAAATGAAATAATCGAACTTGCACAAATTAATTCAGTGGTGCACGGGTTGACTGTATATCAAAAATATGAATGTTGATACTACAGTATATTATAAATCGTAAGTGCGAATTTCATTGCTGTTGCCTTCAAATATATTCCCAGGTTGTTTTTTTTTTTTATTTTTAGAATGAGTACCGGAGGACGGTCATGTTTTCCTTTGTCCCAGCAATCCGCCTGATGATGATTTCATTAGAATCATCGAGATATAGTTAAAATACGCGATAAAAAGTATGTTTCTCCGACACTCTCCCTCCGTTATTGATGTTAGATGAATGATTACATCACACTGTATTATGATGGCGTACGGAAGATCAACCAGGAGAAAACGGCACAAGAGATTTAAGCCGGCTTAAGCTGTCGGGGAATGTTGACCACCACAATGTGGGCCAGCTACCCCCAGAGTTACCAACTTCTTTCCTGCTGATTTTTAAATAAATATTAATGGTGAACTTCTGCTGCACTCCCAGCCTCAACATTATAACAGTAGTGTTTTCCACCCCCCCCCCCGCC
>CAJPEX010001679.1:23044-46565 GCA_905338405.1 Notodromas monacha
GAAAAAAATCAGTATACTTTTCAGGAATTTGAAACAGGATTTGAATTGCTCATTAATTCCAGAAAACTTTCCACTTCCTCAAAATCTCAGGTAATCTGAATGAGGTGACTTATGCCGCATTCCGAATCAAATTTATTTCAATTTCCTTTGCATAATCATAAAAACATATTGCGGTACTGTATATAATGAACAGCATATCTGGCTAAGCTTGGGAAATTCATGAGATTTTTGAGGCACCTGGAGTGTGTACTTTTACTGAAATATTGTTGGCAAGACTGACGGTTGACTGCAACCTCAGAACGGCGCCAGAGAGGATTTCAAAGGCTTAAGCCCTTCTTGCGTCGTTTTCAACCTGCGTTGTTTACCGGGTACCATTATGATTTTCTGCGTGCAGATGATTCTTATTGCAATAAGTAAGAGATTCAAGAAGCGATCTAGGGTTTGAAAGTCTGTGATTAAGAACATTCCTGCTCAAAAACTGTTTCGTCGGGATATCATTCAGTTTTTAAATTGAAAAATATAATCATTGTGTCTCGAAAATATCATTCTTCCAATAATGTTCAAGTTTTCAAATGGCTCGGTTCATTCGCCGAGAAAAATCAGTGACAAAAAAGTTAGAAAGTAAGACAGCGATCACTTGCTTCATAGACATGTTCTCGTCATTTGAGCTTGCTTAATACATTATATGAATATTTTATGTAAATGCCCGAAGTATAATTACATTATACAGTAGTATCCTTCTTATCTACACGTGCATGAAATCACCGAGCACTTCCACCTTGCGTCATATTTTGAAGACTGATATTCTTCTCGAATCACGTCAGTTGATTGCACGTAATATAATAAAGTATTTCAATAGAACGATTGCGCGAGAAAATGTCAAGGAAAATATCGAATTTAGCATATTTCAAAGAGAGCAGGTCTAAGGCAGAGAGACGTATATTACTGCACTTGATTTGTTTAAAAAATTAAAGTTCTTTGCGTCCTTGTTAATCCCGAAAGAATCGGAAGAGATGGAGAGCAATTTCAGCTGATGAATTTCATCCACTGTAGAACTCGCAAAAACACGCTTTATCACCGTGAAATAGGCTCATGCGGTTTGTTCAAATGCGAACTGCCACCGACTGCGCTTAGAAAAATCTTCCGTCGACAGACCGACCTACGCCCAGAATTTCATCCCCTCATTTTCTTATTCGCTCATCCTTGTGCTTCCACCGTTTTTTTTATTGTTTTTTTTTTATGCATCTTCTTTTCTTTTCTTTCCGAAACCTCAGGCTGCGATTCCTTGCTGTGGTACCGCCCAACTGAGCGCGAGCCAACTGATCGCCGACGAGGAAACCAGCTCAGCGTCCCTGAGTTGATCTCGTTTAAAAGACATTAAAGAGCTCTGTTTTAATGTATACCCATAATGTATGCATAGGCTGGAAAGGTAAACGTTATATGCCGCAAAACTGATATATTTCCAAGCAATGCTAGAAAATGATATTTTCACGCATTGATAGCAATTACAGCAATTGTAGAAATGAGTTGTACAGTAATTTTTGTTAGACGCGTTTTCTCTACATGTACTTTATTTATTGGAGATAAACCGACGCACTCACGTCCCAGGAATGATCAAATATTTTAATAACTTCCGAGTTAACTTCCGACACAGAATATTCTTCTGATGAAAGTCCATCTTAAATTTACTTGTGCTGCCCAAATATAAGTACAAAATGGACAATTTCATAGAATACCGTTAAACACAACAACACACAAATTTCAAGTTTTACAACGCCTGAATGTCATGAAAATTTTTACTTTATTGTTACTGGTCTGTTATTGCGTCCCGGCGGTTTGGTCCAATTTTTAGTTCGTCATTTCAAGTCAAAAACAGGCTTATTCTTGAAAGAGAAGTGGGATGTAGTTCATAGTTATTGTTCCAAGCTCGTATTGTTGAACATCAAAGATTCTAACCATTGTGCTGAAGAAAAAAAAATCCATTTTTGCCCTGGGAATTGAAATATTGCCTATCATAAGTTTGAATACATTTTCTCTCGTTTTTGTGTGCCAGCAAGAACAATTCTCACTAAAATTGTTTCAGTACCATGATAATGGCTCACACATCATTGATTATAGTCAAGTTAGGAAAATATTTTCTGGTATTGAAATGCTTGCATCAAGAAGATACAGTTGCGTGTTTCTGGTTTTCTTTCGTAAATTTTAATACAACTCGAATAGACCTTGAATGAAATAGACACTATAATTCCCCAAGCTGGCTTTTAATTCACTGACTCTTAATTTTCCTTCGTGCTCAGTTGCATTGCATGAGAAATTGCGCTCAGTTTGACTTTTGCGCTCATTTGACCCAGCATATCTTCTTGTCGACGACCCAGGACACACGCACACGCAAATGTGTGTGTTCCCTGACCCAACAGATGAGCAACCCGTGTTTTAATTCCTGTTCTGTTTCTGTGCTTTCAAGTGTATATATTTATATACATATACTTGTTGCTTCATACGTGCGCTCCTCCTTTCGTTTCTATTTCTTTATTTTTTTCCTATTCTATCTTGCTGTCGAAGCTGGTTTCTTTCTTCCCCGTGTGTCGAGTCTGTGTCGCTGTCTATCCGGGTTTGCGGCAGTCTTCGCGTTTTTATTCTGTGAATTCCTGAGCCCGACAGTCGAAAGACGTTTTCTTGGCGCTGATTCCGACGCGGCCGCTGCCCACCTTTGCCATTATGCCGTCGGTTGTGTTTCACGGTTTTACAAGGTACAGTAAAAAAAAAAAACGCTGGGATATCCAGGTGTTGTTTTCTTCAGAGAGTATCTTATCTATCTTCTATTCTTCTATCTATGTAAAGGTGCTTGCCACCCTGCATTTGCAGCAACTTTCACCAAGCTTTCCCTGGTGGGCAGCACAGGTATTATAGGGTGCAGTGAAACAGTTGTAGAGGTACCAGGTTCAATCCCAAGTTCCCAACCCTTGGCACACATTTTTATAAATTGTTCTTGATATTTTAATTATAAATTGCTCAATTTTTAACTTCTTTCAACCAAAAAAATCAAAATTTGCAAATTTTTACTGCAAATCCAATAAAAATTTCAAAATTGAAATTGCTTGAATAGTTTAGATATGATGAGCTAAATTTGAAACTTCCAAAAATTGTGTTTCCCAAATTCCCGTGAGTGTGGTGTCATTTGCCCAGGTGTGGATGCTGGGCACCCTCAGATGTGTTAGTCATACATAAAATGGTATACACCAGTGTTCCCCAACCTTTTTGTGCTCGCGGACCGGCAAATTTCATAAAACTTTTGATGAACCGGAAAATTCCAAAAAAAAAAATTGTCTGCAGGCCAGCAAAGTTACATAAAATGTTTACAGACCAGAAAAATTTTTCTTGATAGACTTTATGGCAGGTATGTAAAAGTTTCTGCTGCTGGCAAAAATTAAGGTAAACACCAATATGAAGCTGCTATAGTTGAATGTCATAAAATTTTTAGAAAGGTGAAAATTAAAATGAAAAATTAAAATAATGTATTTCAGCAGGTAAAAATGTTGTTTGCAGTTCTGTTATTAGAATAAAAGCTAGCCAAATTTCATGTTTCAGCAAATGCTTTCAACTGCCTGTCTTTCCACAGTTTTAGATAATGATGAGAGTTCATTGCTACTTCTAACAAATATATTATGCTGAAAATTTCCCGCGGAACAGCAAAAAACTTCTGCGGACTGGCGCCGGTCCGCGGACCACGGGTTCGGGAACTCTGGTATTCACCATGAACATATGAAGGAAATATGGGTTGCATGATGCATTTTTCTACCCAATTTTGCTCCTAATACTCCAGGATCTTGCTTCATCTCGGTAAGCAATGTGTACCAGTAGCAGGGAAATGCTTGGAATAATTTATGCACAAAAATGTATCGTCTCTAAAAAAAAAGGGATATTGCAGCAAGAAATTTGGGGACGCCAGCAAAATATTCTGGAAGGAATTCAAGTCCCTGTCCATTTCCGCGTAAATAACTACCGTACTCTTGATCCTCATTGTTTCTGCTGCCATTTCTCCATGTTTCTTCGCAATTTTTGACGTGAAAGTTTTTACAGATTTACTCACGTTTTGTAAAATAAAATCCCCGACGTTTAGAATACAGAAACTGATTTCTTTCACCGCGTTAAGCGTATACACCACTCAATTTCTGTATTTTTTAAATACTTTTCTTCCCACTTAAATGGATAAGTCCATTAGCTGGGGCACCTAATGAATTGTGGAGCTTCCAGGACGAACAACTGAATGCCTTCTTGCAGATATTACTTAATCAGCAGTCATTGTGGATGAAAAAAACAATTATTTATTCTTCACTAATTTGAAGAATGAATTTCAAAATCACAAGCATGCACCTAATGAAAATTATGAATGATGCTCATCTTTTAGATATTTTGCATAAAAACATGGTGATGAACAATTTTATAATTTAAATCCAGATGAGCAAAGTTCACGTTGATGACTCATTGTCGATGGAAAATCAATGAAATTTATTGACAATGGTTGATGCACGGATATTGCGGACTGTATATATGCATTTCTGTTTGAAATTAGATGAATTCGGTGTTCGGTCATCAGACAATTGACCTTTGAAAAGAAACATGTTTCAAATGTGAGGAAATCTTTAGAATAATAGTGTACTTGGCTACGTTATGCATGATATTTTCAAATGAAAGTTTGCAAAATTTTTTCGACTTGCTAAGTCTAACTTCCCCAAGTCAAATACCTCCCTAACTTGATTTTTTTAAGTCCCTGTCTGGATTCCCATAGAAACAATGTACTGCATTGAAAACCTATGAAACTCAAAATATTTTTCTCTCAAACCTCTGTAAGTTGAATTTTCTAATGCCTTTTGGTTATTATTTCCTTGAATTATGAAAGATAAAATCAACACAATAAATTATTTTATGCATTTTTAAATAAAGTGAAAGACTAATTGAACAAATGAACCCCTGCCTATAAGTTCAGCAAGCTTTAAACTCATTAAGAAGCAAGTTTAGGCCCAGAATATCCTCATCTACAATTTCCCATTTTCGTTGGAGCAAAAATATTTGTTTCCTTTACCCCAAATCTCAAAAATCTAAACCTTCCCTTATTAGTCAAAACCTTCATAACTCAAATTTTTCTGGTCCCTATAGAAATTCGACTTAGTGAGGTTCAACTCTCTAAGTTGAGGTGTTTATATATATACTCTACTATAATACAGTGGGTTGGAAGTGTCACTTATTGTGTTACTTTGAGTTATTAGTCTTTGATTGTTATAATTGCTAAAAATCTGTGCTAACCCTCGATAAAAAAAATATGCAGAAAAGTTGCACAGTAATTACAATTTTCTATTTCCTGTGGCTCAACATATAAAACTGCCTTCGATTTTCCGCATTATTGTCGGTGATGATCATTGAAAATGTAAACCTGATACCATTGCGTAATGTGAAACATTGTAAATTTATAAATTGCTGTCAAGCACCGATGTATGCCAAGCCAAGAAAAGCATTTTGAAATGCTTGCCTCACTCGTATCGACGCAATTAAGTAATGAATGATGACCTTGTCTTGATCTCGTTACAAGTACTTGGAAGTACTTTCATCACGTCGGCTGACATTCCATGCAGCTGTTGTAGAAAGTTCACAATTTCCTCATTTACTTTAGCTTTAGAAGAGAAGGCAACGGAATATATAGGGCTGAAGAGTGCTGACTGTTTTAAAACACATTCGAGGGTGAACTTCAATCATTTTTTTCATGAATTCAAGGGCTTAGAGGTGATAAATTTGCATTGATTTTGTCGACACAAAAGCAATCCCACATCTCTCATTTGCTATCGAGTAACATCATTCGAAAGCACCAAAGAAACGCTGAATCTTTTTCTTCAGCAATATTACTCCTTATCGCATGAATATTTTCTTCAATTACAGTTGATCGCCCAGTATTGAGATGACGAATTTCATTAACAGAGGGATTACAGCGGAAGATCATTCGAAAAACACACGCATCATATTCCGCAAAGGAATTGAGAGTTAAAAAATGAGATTCAACAGAGCCTTGGCCTCTTCTTGTCCTTCTCAATTATCAATGCTCCACCAATTTCGAAAAATACCTTCCTTTTCCGTGACAAAGTATAGAAACTATATACTGTATAGGCATTCCTGAGTTATATTTTCTTATTTATGAATTTTTCTCCTTTTGATCTCTGGAAAATTCTCTTTTTTCTTTGAAGGCTTTATTCTCAATGGATATTCTCATGTAGAGGTAATTGTGTATATGGGCCACATGATCAGCCTGAAGAAATAAAACCTTGGTGCATTTGTCTACTGAATAAATTCTTGCTTTGTTAGAAACAGTGATTTGCAATTTGGAATAAAAGCTTTGAATCCTTGAGATGAAAACTTTAGAAAGAAAGAAAACGGCAATCAGCTGGGCTGTAGCTGGGATGCTTTACACCCTAGGTTGGTATATTCAAAATAATTTAAGGGACAGAAATATGATGATTGCAATACAACCAGTCAACAAAACGCAATATTCTTTTACGTGAGACTGACCCAGATGAGTAGCTGATGATTATACATATGAACACTTTGCTATTTAAACTCTTTTGCAAAATATTGTCCCTGAAGGGTTTTACCCCCTGTTTTTAGGAAATCCCCAAGAATTCAAACTCCTGTTGGAACTCAAGGTCAAACTCAGTCCCACGGAATTCTGGATAGATTTAGACATTCCTATAAGTGGCGCCCTGCTCTTCTCATCTGTCTTGAACTGTTTTATAATTTCTAACATACTTGACAGCAGAAGGTAAATAATGAAACCTCAAGTTTAAATGATTTCCTTCTATCCATAAAGACAAGGTTATCATACTTATCAAAACATTCCATCCAAAGAAGTTGTTTGCCATTTTAGAAATAATTTCATCCTATGTTTTCCAACAGGCAAATTGCGCAACAGCACGCAGAGGATATATTGCATCAAAATCATTGTTTGTCGAAGTGAAGAAAATTCTTTCGAGTTTTTTAAATTTCATGAGTCAATCTTTTCATTTATTTTTGCTTGAAATGCAACGAAACGGCGTAATGAAGACTTCACGAAAATATGTTTGGAACGTCCTGGAAACTTGACAAAGCGTGCTTCCATACGAACAAAAATTTAAATTTGCCAGTATTTCATGTTCTGCCAAAATTTCGAAGAATTTTGAACAAGGCACATCCCCACAAAGAAACTTCACAAAGCTTGGCGTCAAAATGTCAGAATGAAATATTTGTCGTGTTTGAGGTCAAAAACTGTCGCTTTGGACTTCAAACAAGTGATCACTTGGCATCTGAATCAGAAGATCTGGAATATGTTCCCAAGTGACTTTATATATTTCAAGACGTATGAGGGATCTTCGGTTGTTTTCCAATACTGTACTGCAGTTCCATTCTATACAAATGATGTCCGCGCCAAAAGAGAGGAGTTTTATTTGATTTTATTTATGAACAAAAAGCGATATGCATCTAGTCTTCGGAATCTATATAGCCTTGCCAGGTTCTTCAATAGAGAGTTCAAACCTCTATTCGCGTATTTATTGACTGATCTTCGAAGAATTTTCGAACTGAGTCGCGAATCTTCGAGAGATGCCAGGATTTCCAAAATTACTGATAGAAAGATTCGATGAACAGGAAATGTTCAAGTAAGAGACAATAAAATCCGCGAACTATATTCCTAACATTCATTCCACGGAAATTAGAAAATAATTTCTCGATAGCATTGAAACCAATACAAATTGTTATTAACAATTTGAATGGAAGGTGCGCAGCTGTCACGCCAAAGAGTTAGTGAAAAATTATCTGTTTGCAAGCGTATGTAATGAAGAAACTTGGCGTGTGAACTACAGAGGATGAATATCCAAATTTTCAGAAGATGCGGGTGACATCTGGGAAACAAACAAAAACATTTTTCAGCACAAAGAATTAACTCAAATAGGTGTCGGGTCTCTTCCAACTTCGTGAATTTTCTGAAGATACGAGAGACATCTAGCAAATCTGCAAAAACATCCTATGCACTGGATGACGAAACAATTCGCACAGTTCTTGGTTTCGTGAAATATTGTCAATGTGTGTTTTTACTCGGCGATCAGATGAACTATTCATCTTGTATTCATCCTGAGACAAATTTTTGAAATCTAGTTTTGGCGGCATGTATTTAGATTAATTTATTGTCAAAGTACAAGTGATTTATGCCATTTGTTGAAGAAATAGTCTCCTTTCTTCGGGTTTCCTGTTTCACATGAAGTGGCGTTCAGTTGGAGCCATTATTTTCAAAATGTTATTAGCATGATGGATTAGGAATGAGGACTATGTAATAATTCCTTTATCTTTAAGAAGCGAGGGGGCTGTTTTTGCTTGTTCATGACGGAAATATTCAATGTACGTTTGATTGAAAAATATCTAAGCACATTCTTCTGAGCCTGTTTTTCAGCCTTGGGAATTGATCAGCGCGATGCCTCAAAGCAACGGGCTCTTATATAATTCTGTCGAAGTCATCCGTTTTGTCCATTGGCGTAAAAGTAGCTGACCCGTGAATCGAGATGCAAATACTGTATACCGATATCCGCAGAGTAAAAACGGCGTAGGTTCAATCCAGCGAAAAAATGTGTTCCTGGTATCATATAATAAAAAATATCAATCAAGTACGCATCGGGTATAGAACGATGGCGAAAGATGTCGTAAATAAACGACGAGGGATATATGAAAGTAAATCGTCAGATACGAAATTCATTTTGAGGAAGTCTGTATTTTTCTTGGTACATTACATTTATCCACTGCACGCGGGTATATTTCGCAGAAAATGTATCACGCATGGTCCACTTTTCTCTCATAACTTATTTGGCTGGCAACCGCGCATCAATACGCTGCAGTTGCTCGACAAATGTATCCAATTATTTCAGATATTGATTTCTGCTTACTCTGTACGACATGCTGAGACTAATGAAAGAATTAATGCAGTAATGCTGCATGTCTGCAGATTGTGAGCAGGGAGACACATTATTGCCAATATGTGGCCACCCAGAAAGATAGAATATAGTACAGTTGAACAAGGATGAGTTAAACCTCCTTACAGTGAATTGTTTGAAAGTCCGCATCGGAATCCCATAAAAACCAGGCATTAAACCTAGGGCAGCAGTGTTGGCATTTTTTCGCAAAATTTTGTTCACAAGGCATACCAAAAAATAAAGAAGCAGTGATGATCAAGAGAGCCAAAATCCAGAAAAAATGTTGAATTTTTTTTTTATTTTTTAGCAAAAAGTTTTCCTGAACCTTGGCTGCTCTATGCGCCATTTTTTAACATTCCTCTATAGGATTAACATTGAGGGATTCCAGACAGAATCGGTTTACCTTCCTGGGATTTTTCCAGACTTTGCCTACTCAGCCAAGTCTTCATTTTGGCGAACAGGAGTCAAACCAAATTGCACAAGTATGCAAAATTTTTCCAGCAATGACACGGGATGCAATTTAGCCTGCTGCTGTCCAAGCGTTCAAAACTAATGTTGGGTCGCGCCAGGGCTACTTTGTAGCCCATTGTAGCATATTTGCAAAGGATTCTAAAAACTGGTGCCTGGCACCAAGAGGTGCAGAAAGGCAGGATGGAAGCTCCTGCTACCTTCCGCCAAATTTCACCTGCTGCAGAAACTGGTTATGAAAGTTGTCTAATCCAAAGTTGTAGAGGAAGCCAGCAGTGCCCAGTATGGTCACTTGCTGACTTCATCTGATGAAAGAAGCATCTCCCTAGGAGTTCCCAGTTGCATTGATTTTGTTCTGATTTGGTTCCTGATCTGTTGTGTCTGTGATTATTCTTTGAAGTGTCTGTATTATTTGCCTGACTGTTGTTAGAGCATTGAGAGTAAAATCTGAACTGTTCTTGGGACTCCTGTAAGGAGGATCTGGCCTTGTAAAGGCTGATTGCCCTGTTGATTTATTTGTAAGATCTTTGTGTTTCTGGCACCACAACTAACTTGAATGGCTTTTCTGTAGAATCTCCATAACATAAATTTTCTGAGACCTATTGGCAACTTTTTTCTTGACACTGTTTGAAAGGAAAGACAAAATCAATAAAACAAGTAAATTGATCATGTGTTTTGAATAGATAGAAGTGCAAGACTTAATTGGGACAAATAAACTTTTCCTTACAAGTTCAGCACTCTGTCAACTCATTAAAGAATTTATTCAAGGCCCAGAATGCAACACCATTCACAATTTCTGGCAATTCTTCTGTTTCCCACAACAAAAATACTACTTGTGTCCCTAACTCAAACATGCCTATACTCAAAACTTCCCTTGGTCAAGTGTTTTTTCCTTCTGAAGTTAGCTTGGAATTTCTTTGTTTGTTCATTTAAATTTGAAATAGAGAGCTTTGACTGCATTTACACAACAAGGGTTTTCAAGAATAAGATTGTGTTTCTTCTGATATTCTACGTGTCAATGGGCTGCAAGAAATGCTATGCTTGTTAAAAAGCTTTACTGCTTTATCATAGGCTGAAAATTTGATGTCCAAGATGATGCGGATGTCAATTGGAGCAGGGGAAAATGAAGAGGACAAGGATTTGAAAGAAATTCCATAACCTAAGGCAGGGGTATTTTGCAAGCACAAGCGTTCTGTTTTGACCGAAGGTCACGGGCACGCAGTCTCGGCTGAATAGTTCAAGGTTAACATTTTCCAGGTGCACTGAAGATTTAAACCATAATACAGTACTTTCAAAGTCCACATTATTGTTAATCCTAGGGAATGAATTCAGAAAAAACCCGTCCATATGGATACATTTATTTTATTCCTCATCCCAGAATTCCGGTGGTATATATATATATGAGAAAATGTTGAACTCTTTCAGATTTTTGCTGTTAAATTTTTAAATATTTTTATCCTTGTGTTATGGGGCTCGAAATGTTACAAAAATATCCTGGCTCTGCTGTGCAAAGGTTAATACGGTAATTTGAAATACATTTTCAAGATCTGCATCCTAACAAAAAATTTTCCTAGCACTTTATGGCCATAAAAAAAACCAACGTGTGCAAATTGAATATATAGAACAAGCCTTTGCTCTTCTTTTTCTTGCATGATGATGTTCAAGTGTAAACATTAGGATAGATTTTTTTATCATGTTATCATATCCAATATCATCAAGGGCATAGAATTACTGTACAGTACAGAACTGCACATTGATTTATAAAGCATGGTAGTCAGAGCTTCAAAACCTCTGAAGTGCTTATACCATACCAAAACTTTGATAAAACATTTTACAGTGCATTGGCAATTGAAATTTTAAAATTAAACGATCGAGGCTCTTCATTGATTGCAATATCATGCTGCATTTTTTTTTACTGTTTTCTCGAGCAAAGCATGATTGAGGTGAAATTTTGTGTTCTTAACTGAAATATCAAACCCCCAGGCAAGGGCACCGTTAGCCTGGGGAACGTTACTACTAATCTAACTTAATTCTCTTCACTGCGAATACTGACCCATACATAGCTACCAGGATCCCCCATCCTCAGAAATTTTAGCAGGATCTCGGAATTTTTGGATCCGCTTATATTCTTTCAATTAGGGATGGGTTGGGATAATATTTTAGATATTGGGACAGTGAAGAGAATTAAGTTAGATTAGTAGTAACGTTCCCCAGGCTAACAGTGCCCTTGCCTGGGGGTTTGTTACTACACTCTAACTAAATTCTCTTCACTGCAAATCTTTAGAATTGGATCCAGAGTCCCAGATTTTCTTTCTTTTATGTGTATAGGAAACACGAAAAAACTTTTTCAAGTTTCTATGGTGTGACTTTTTACGATGGGAAAGAAGTTTGCACAGTTTCCCAGGTTCTGGAGGAAAACACATTTTTATTACACTGTACACTGTTCATGGCAGCTGCAGTCGTAAAACACTTGTCACTGCTTTTGCACGATTTTCCGCTTTTCAACACATGCGCGAGTTCGCGTTGCAATTCCGTCTTCTGGGACAGGCACTTTTGTCTTTTGTTTTGTGCTGTTTTTGACTTTTGGTCAATTGGCTAATTCCGGTTGTAAAACCGGAGAAGATTTTTCTGAAAAACGCGTCGTTAAATTTATTTTTGGCCCTAGGCTTGCTTTTTGCCGGGAAGTCCCTGGGGCGCAGCTGCTGCTTGGTGTCGGGGGGTCCATTAGATTCTGCCCAATCTTTGTCAATTGCCGGTTTTAATGTTGTTGGAAGGTTGTTTCTTGTTTCCACCCTGTTAACTTCACAATGGAATTGAAGGATCTATTTTTGGCCCACACAAAACTTGCAGCTGCTGATCTCATAGATCCTGGACTGTCGGTAATTCCGATTTCTCTGAGGATTTTAATGAGCCTTTACCGAAGTGTCAATTTTTGTACACGTTGGCCCTTATCAGCCCTGACAAAAAGATAAAGGGATTTTGCTTCAAAATTAGTGATATTTACATAACTTTTTACAAGTTTGATAGGGCAGATGCAAGGATCTGTATCATATGGTGCCAAGCAAATTCCTGTCCTGGTTTGTTGCGTGGCTAATGACGTCTTTTGGTTTTCCAAGAAAGGTATGAAAAGGTCATTTCCTTCCTGCCAAAAATCCTTTCCCAATTTTGAGATGGCATCTACTCTGAGTCCCATAGCTAGTGCCAAGATCAGCAGTGTTTCTTTTGCTTGTTCAAGGATCAAAATTGGCATAGGTCATTTTTGTATGTTTTTTAGAACAACTTCAGCATCCCATATTGATTTTTTGGGTTCAAAATTCCTGGAGGTCCGTTTTGCTCCTTTCATAAATTGTTCCAGTTTTTGCTGGTTGATGGTTTCTGCTTTCCCAATTTCCGTTAACCATTGGGTGATTGCTACTTGAATTTGGCGAATATTCCCAAATGAGTATTTTTGTGGTATTGCTGTATATACAGCTAAAAATCTGAGAAGCGTATCTGACGTAATTGTTTGCTTGGTTTGTCCAATTTGTCCCCCAAATCTTTGAAACTTTTTGACAATACTTTGGTATTGCTTTTTTGTCATTTCTGCTCTTGCTGCTGCAATTGTTTCTTGCACCACCCAATCTAGGTGTTGTGCTGAAAGAGGGATGCTTGGACTATCAATTTCCTTAGGTGGTGACATGCTGTCGGATTTTGTGGTAGGGTTAGTGCTTCGGCTAGGTTTGGCAGGTCCAGATATGCAGTTTGGGTTTTCTGGAGTTGAGACCACCATGGCTGCAATGGCCAGTTTGGATGTATCAGTATGCCATTCACCCTTTCTTCCTTGATCTTTTGTAGTACCCTGGTTATTAATGCAAAGGGCGGAAAGAAAAACCCAATTTTGTCATTCCAATTTTGTAGGAGAGCATTGGTATGAGTAGCTTGGTTATCAAAATACCAAGAGCAAAACCGGGGTAATTGGGTATTGATTCTTGTTGCAAACCAATATAGTGGGTTTAATCTTGAAATATTGACAAGTTTTTTCAAAGTATTCGTTTTTTAGTTTCCATTCTGCATCCAAATTTGTTGCCTTGTTTCTGGTAAGCGTTCTTGTTAATTTGTCTGCTGGGTTTTTTGCGGATGGTATATATATTGCTTTTGCAGTAGCTTGATTTTCTTCTAAGAAATCCCATAATTTTCTGGCTTCTGTATCGAGTTTGTTGACCATTCCCCCAGCCTTGTTGACATATGTCACTGCTGTTGTATTATCGACTTGGAAAATGATGTAGGCATTTTTGAACTTTATGCCTTTTCCTTGGAATGTTTCCAGTGCAATTCTCAATACTTTTAATTTGAGGAGGTCAATTGTATCTTGATCTTCTAATCTCCATGTTCCTGATATTTTGTGTGTTCCCAAGATCGCACCCCATCCCCCTTGGGTTGATGTGTCCGTTGTAATTTTGTGGGTGACTTTTCTTGATATGAAAGATTTTTGACGGGGGTGTTTTAGTTCTTGCCACCATATGATGTCTTGCATTAAATGTATTGGTAGAGTGATCTTTTGCTCCCAATCATTGATAGGTTGTGGTAGCTTTGCCTTGATCTTCTCAAAGGAACGGAAATGTGCTTCTGCATATGGAATTGCTGATATACAACTTAGCATGAATCCAATTTTTGGGGCATATTTCCTTAGAGTTATGACTTTTTGATGGACACAAATATCTTTTAGTGTGCTGATATCTTTCTTCAGTCTGTTGTATTTCTTGTCCGGTAATTCCAAGACTTGCAAATTGCTGTCAATAATAAATCCCAGATGTTTCCTTCTCATATTTGGGATTAATCTAGATTTCTCTTGATTTATGAGAAACCCTGCATCAAGTAATAATTTTTGGCAGGTGTGTGTATGATCCTGACACTCCGCTAAATCCCAGGAGACAATTATTGTGTCGTCAATATATGCATGGACCCTCATTCCTTGCTGATGTGCAATTTTCAGTAAAGCTTTCAAAAGTATCGTAAATAATCTCGGCGCCTCTTGTAAGCCCATAGGTAGCGCCGTAAATATATATATTTGCCCTTTCCAATTGAACACAAAATATTTTTGATTTTCTGGATGGAGAGCCACATTGCGGTATCCTTTTGTGAGGTCTATTGATGTCATAAAGTCTCCCTTTTGTATCCCTTGGATTACTGATGTAAGACTTTCCATTTTAAAATGTTTGTATGGAACGCACTCTTTATTCACTGCTTTGCTGTTGAGTATTAGTCAATAGGATCCATTGTGGTTTTTTACTGCAAATATCGGATTTATCACAATAAAGATCTTGTTGCCAATTTTGCTTGCTGATCACTTTTAACCGTAGGAGATCCTTCACAAGTTTATCTGTCGCCTGGATATCCTCATTATTTTGTATTTGAGGATTGCTTCTGAATAGTTCTTGAGGTGGAATTTTTAGGAAATCGATTTTCACCCCTTTTATCATTTCTAATATCCAGGGATCCCTTGTGATCTGCATTCTCCAAAATCTTATGTGGTATTGTAGTCGTCCTCCCACAATAGTATCTGGAATGCAACTGACCTTTAATTCCTTTTGGCACACCAATTGGCTCGGCCCCGGTATGAATTCGGGGTTTGTTTGTCATTCTGACGACGGAACTTGTTGGGTTGGCCCTCCCCTAAAAAAACGCTGGAAACGCATTTGGCCTTGTGGTCTTTGATATGGTCTTGCACGGAAAGCCTGGTGACCACCACGTGTACTTGGCAATTTTCCTCTCCAATTTTGCGTTTTCTGGAAGGTTTGGGGGCGTAATGCTTGGTCAGCCTTCACTAGTTGCTCAATCTCTTTGACCAATTCACCATCTGAGAGATTCACCCAACTGTCCCCAAACAATTGCGTAGGGATTCTGTTGTTTTGGAACGCAGCTCTAACATTCTCATTTGCGTTATTTCTGACACTTTTCTTTCTCTCTTCTTGCAGCATCATATATGCATTTGCAAGTGCCTTTAGAGTGCTGCCCATTGTATCTCTGAGGGGTTCATTTAATCCCTCATCAATGAAAACTTTTATCAGTCTGTTATTTACACACATGAGCATAGACTGAATTTTTTGCAGCACAGTATCATTCACACGCGCTGAGCTGATTTTGTCAGCGTATTCCACAGCATATGATTAATTTGCGGCACTTTTCTGACTACTGTATTCCCCACAGGTGGGAGGATCTTGGAGAACTCAGTAATGATTTCTTTACTCGTACACTGGGTCATTGCATTTTTGTATATCTTTTCCACCACTTTCTTTGCAATGTCTCCTAGAACACAAATAGGTTCTTGATCCTGCAGTGCTGGTAGAAACCTTGCGAGTGTATTATTTCCTTCATGTACGTCCACTACAGGTATTTCTTCCTTGTGTATGTCATTTGAGGTTTGCACTGGATCCAAGGGCTTCTCCAATGGTTCACCGTGGATGAGTTTGTCTATTGCATCTGTACCCGATAAACAAACTTTGTATTAGTTTTGTTACGTTTTTTTTTTTCTTGTCTTCCGGTTGAGGCGATTCAGCCATGGACAACTTGTCTTTGCTGATATGGTGATTTTCCGAAAAGGATTCACTCAACATATATTTCTTTTTATATTCTGTAAATATATTCATAATTTGTATAATGATAAATTCAAAGTTGGATCACTGGTAGTATATATTTTGCAAAAGATATTTTTGGCCTACTGGTACACATTTGTACTTGCATTTTTTGGCAAGGCCTAAATACCCTCCACAAGGGGTATCCCTGCGCAAGCCGTTGCTCCCACAAGGTTCAGATGGGTTCTGAGGATGGGGGATCCTGGTAGCTATGTATGGGTCAGTATTTGCAGTGAAGAGAATTTAGTTAGAGTGTAGTAACAGGCGATGATAGCGTACTAGCTTCTTTCCTTCCTTTTAAAGCTATATATAAACACATTAGTGAAATTTAGATGATGTAATATATTCATGATCATGCTTTCATAAGGATTTTTCCAAGCAAAAAAAGCACTACCCTGGCTCTAAGTTTGAAAACTGAAAAAAAAAGAAATCCGAGAGAAAAGAGAGATCTCCTCCAATTTATATGCGAGAAAGTTTAAGCATATCGAGGACTCATCGGTGCTCAAAACCACCATCACTGAAGAAACTTTTGCGGTAACGCCATCAGTTTGAAACTTTTTTATGGTCAGATTACATTGGTACTTTCAGAAACTTGGTGCACAGCTTTTCCATGAACTGTATTCCGTCGATCCGTATGTATAATTACAGTAAACTTGGATAAAATGGAAATGCGTTAATGTTTATTTCCCCCTCGCATGAACTTGGGGGAAATAATGTTGGATATTACTCTCATAGAATCATAGGCTCTGGGTATCTGGCTCAGAATGCTGAAAATCACTGGAGAATCGATTTAATGTACACAGGAGAAACTTTTGAAATTGTAATAAGAGCATAGATTGAAATTTATCGAAGTCCGCGTTCCGTTTGCACAGTTCCGAGAAGCAATGCATTAATTTATTTAAAAAAAATGAAAGGGTTGCTGATGCATCGTTTTTCTTCCATTTTGAAAAAAAAACTGTATATTTTTAAATCCAGCATCACGATCATTTTTCTGCGTTACTGGATGATAGTTTGAAAACATCCACTGAGGAAATCAACAGTCATCAGCACGAAGGTTTTTGCCTCTGACAAAATGCATCTATATACATATACTCGAAAAAAAAAGTTAACTTTGATTTCACTATCTTCAAAGCATTCGAATGTAAATATGTTGTTGACTTGAATTCTCAGCCCTCATTTCACTGGCTTCATTTCCAAAGCGCGCAGTAACTGATATAGAAAGTCCCTTTTCAATTTGAAAATTGATGCTTTAAACTTGATCAAATGCTTACTTATATTTTATTTTCGAAAGTTCGCTTTTCAATCCAACAGCTGCAGAATCTGTATCCTTTTCAGGGTTTGTCCCAATACTTGCGAAAACTCGTCCTTCCTTCACTCATGAAATTCCAGTAAATAAGGATGATGAAGGGATAAAAGTGACACAGGGAACTCAAAGTAGATTAGGATTTTCATCATGTTTGGAATACAATAAAGAATAAATGATCTGTACTGCGATTTATGAGAAAACAAGCCAAGAGTAATACAGTATTTATTTTTGAAGAAAATCTCGCTATATATACAAGGTTTTGCACAGCTTCACGCGCATTAAAGGAAATGTATGAGGCAAAATGCATCCTTGGAAAGCAAAATGTACATACTGTATATTGGACAATGTAGATGTGTTACTTCGCAGAAATAATCGATAAAAAGTCTTTGATCGTGACCGTTTTCCCATTTATTAGCTATTAGCGCCATCAGTGGCATTCTAATCAATTGAATTCCCGAAAATGTTTCATGTGGGCTTTTTTTTATACAGTAAATTATAAGTCTGAACTTTCAAACAAAACATATGTCCAGTTGTCCACACGTACTAATAGTGCTTTTACCAACACAAATTCAACGCGTAAACATTGTCAAGTCTTTATGAATTCTGTTAATATGATGTTGAAATGTTATTGGGGCCTCTGTGTAATTTAAACGGGAAGACCAGCACTTTTTCCTTTTTCAAATAAGTTTAAAACAAACATGTTTTCAATATGCGTCATACCTAAATGACTCTTTTAGGCTCATGTTTCAAGAAATGAAATGTTTTTCTTGTAAGATTTTGAAAAAGTAAGACAATTCATACCAAATAATCTTTGATAAACATGGGAGAAGTTGCATTCACCGTAAAAGTAATTGTTTATTACAGTTTTACCTCTCCAAATTGTATTTACAGTAATTGTCTTAAAAATGTTCAACTTTCAGAATGCCTGAGTTGGTGAAATAAGCATGATTTGAGTAGGTTGATGAGCAAGGAAAGTTACTTATTGTCCAATTATTCAAATTATTTATTATGAATGAATTTCCTATTTGCTTGAAGATACCTATATACTCATATAATCCTTTGTACATGAATGATTTTACGGGGGATTTTCAATCAGATCTCTTTGTTTTTTGAACGTTACGTGTTCTAGAATTAATCTCGAGACTATGAAGTATGAACACAATGACTGGAAATTTCGACTAAAGGATGCTGAAGCCAAATAACTCTTTGGAGTTGGAGGATTCAAATGCATTGATCTCGAGAGATTAGGCCAGGAATTAACTGAAAATTCGAATTGGAGAGAAATTTTTTCGAACTTTTTCTCATCTTCTGCTGATAACTTTTTTGGATGATATTTGCGGGGAATCACATCAAGTTTGCTTTGAGCAAGAACAATGAAAACGTATATTCTCTATGATGTACGTTTTTATTTGATAAAAAACTTACGTAAGCTTTTTTGTGATTAAATGGGTGTTTATTATGAATGCTGTTGACAAGTTTCCAATGAGGGATTCCACTTGGAAAATAGAAGCGGGATTGTTTTCTAGCCTCGCGTATCTCATTCAGTTAGCTGTCTTTGAAGCTCTGAATTAGAATTTAATTTCCCTCGTAGGGTACTGATGACTGATGAGGCACTCATAGAATGAGAAGCATAGTATTGTGTCAACATTCAACAGTTTCCAACTCTGTGGCATGGAGTGCAATTAATGCATTCATGCGGGGCAAGTCGTGTATAGAATGAACATTTTTGAATATGCTGCTTCGATTATAAGCACACGTAACCACGTGACATGCTTTGTCAATCTCAGGAAAGTACTGGTACATTTATGTAGAATTTAGTGATGCTTGTCCTTTATATCCATAGCCTATGTACAGTGCGACCCCAACATATGCTGGACCCTAAATACAGACACCCCAACAAATTTGGATGATTTGACTTAGAGACTCTTAAAACTAAAAAAATATGCCCACAACATCTTGAAAGTTTCTCAAGAACACTTTTCCAGGATCTTGGGGAAAAAATTGAAAAATTTTATTCTTCTAAATTTGTTGTATTTAATGAAAAAAAAATTAGCATAATACATTCAAAAGTGCTGAGAAGAAATTTCCTGATAAAATAACCATAATTCATGATCACAAGCTGTTGGGACTCTGCGTAATGGCAGCAGTAATTAAATAATGAATAATCTGCCCTGCATCCATAAAAACCTGTGCTGGGGGCTTGCAGAGAGCCCAGCACTGCAGAACTTGCCGCCAAGAACCTTCAAAACTTGTACTATACAATGCGCAGCATTTTCTTTGAATTTGCCTCCCAAAGCTAATCAGAAACATGGAAAACCCCACCCAAGGAAAAGAACTTACCTCCTCTTCCTTCTGCTTCCCAAGTAACCAAACTCAGAATTCTTTCCACTACCTGTATTCTTGAAGTGTACAGAACTCAGAATTATGCATTGAATCATATCAAAGACATTGTCTGATTCTATGCTTGTGTTGTGTGAAAGCATTTGGGTGTGAGTTCCAAAATTCTCTGAGTTGAATAATGTTGCTTTGGGACAAAAATAAATCCAAATTTGTGCTGGAGAGTCAGTCTCAGACTGACTATTGTGTTTTTCTTTCAATTCTAATCACTTTCTTTGTGGAGGAACTTCTAATCCCTAACAAAAGCAGGCTCATTTTGTGCTTTATTTTTTAAGTTTCTTCAGTCATCTGAGTTTTCTAAAACATGACTTGTTCTTTGCTTCTTGAGCTCATTTTAATGCCAAACGATCAGATTTTTTGTGTAATGTTTTCTGTGCATTTTTTTGTATATCCAAAATTTTTTTATTCCATGCGTTGAGGGAATTTTTTTCACTTATTGAAATGCAGGACAACCAATGAAAAATATTCCCATTAAAGTCTATGCAAAAATGAGGTCCAACATGCAGATGATCCAATTTAGGGACAAGATCGATACACCAATTATGTCCGCATCTTGTGGTCCTAATTTATGTCTCAATTACAAGATTCAGCATTGAAATTTTTAACTCTTTTCCATTTGTTGCATGATGATTTTACCCTTTCACTTTCCGTGTTTCAAATGAATGTGGTGCAAACCGGTAGAAAAGTTGATTCATGAAGTCTCCAATAAGGGGAAATGCTATAGCATTTGATACTGGATCAGAACAGCAGTATAGGTTTCCGAAAATTACATTAAAAGAGAGCCGACACCAGAGAAAAAAAGATGATGTCATACTGTTGATATACTACACTTCGTATTTTCGTGCTAAATTATGGAAGTTAATGTAGTATTCACGCAGCTTTTGTTTCTTTCATGTCACATATATTATGTGTTCCACCATCAGGTTTTACTGGATATTAGTTTTCAAGAAGACATGTAGTTTCCAACCTTGAGAGGGTCTTAAGAAGTTTGTGCAAAATCTTGATGAGTTCCAGGGAGATGTGCTCCAGATTTTAAGGAATATTGCTTTTAATCACAAGCATCAAGTATTGATGCAGCGCATTGACAATAGATTTCATAGATGCGTTCACCCACTTCCGCCAATAAGTAATTAGTTTTTTGTAAATAAGAATGGAACATAGTAGATCCAATCCATATTTCCGGGAAAATGACAAGGGAACAATTAGTAAATCAATAACCAAATCATTTCTTATACAGCTGTGATTCTCAATCAAGAATCACAGCATGTGTGTGTGTGTAGTGTACTAGTGTGTGTATTGTGTGCATTGTGCATAATGTGTCCAGTCTGTCTTGGTGAGAATATTTTTTAAAGTTGTGATTTTCTTTGTAAAAAAATTTTTGAACACTTATCAAATGCATTTCTGCATTATTATCAATACTATCCAGGTGTAACTCAAGTTACGCCTGGATAAATACCTAGCTGTAACTAGAGGGTATTTCAAAATGCCTATCTGTTATGCATTATTCAAAATCCTGAGTAGGCATAACATAGAGGAGTTTGAAATGCATAGCATTTCGGGCTAGAAATGCATTTAAAATGCATTTCAAAATGCCCAAATTATTTGCTGGGCAATGGCATTGATTGTAGTGGATATTTCATTTTCTCAAATGCGGCTGGACAAACTGACCCAAAACTCAAGTCAAAATCACAAACTCATTCAATGTAAGAGCTCATAAGATGGGGGGGGGGGGCTTTTATAGACAAATGTACTTATTTTAAACTTTGGTTCTGCAGGAATAAGTACTGTCTACATTTTCTGGGGTTGAAATGGATTGAGCAGCAAGCTTTATTTTCCACTCTTCAGTGTTCAAAAGGTTCAAGTTGAAGCAATTAAGGTTCCTGCATCCAAACCCCCTCCCTTCCCCATCAACCACATCATTCATCCAAACACATTCCAGCACATTAGAATGGAGAACAGAAAAATAAGCTGTATATACAGATATTAAAAGAAAAGAAAATAAATCCCAAAAATTACAACTGCACACACTTTCTTCCCTTCCCTGATAAAAAATATATAAACCAGTAATAAGAAGTGTAGCATATGAAGCAGTTACCATACCCAAATTAAAGCACTATAGGTGTATTCAGCCAGCTTACAGATACTGTTTACTTGATTCAACAATTTTGAGAGAATCTTTGCTCAGAAATCAAATAAGGTTAACAGATTATCTTATGGATCTCTAAGATTTTGAAAAGAGTCTTTTAATTGAATTACTGTATATAAGAGTCCCAATGCGTTTTGAAGCACATTTCTGTCACATTCTGTGGCTGTGGAATGTTGGCTAGAGCTTCTAATTTTTTCTTAAAGATTTGAATATTTGTGAAGATTATCACTCTGTGATGAGAAATTTTTTGCAGAATATATGGACTCCAGCATGTGCAATTGAAAAAAAGCACCAGACTTGGTTGTCATAAAAGTATTTCTTGGCATTTCAAGATGTTTTTGCTCTTGATTCAGGATTCAAATGCATCATGATTTACATTTCTGCATACGAGTATGCAAAAATATGAAGCAGTATGACGCTTGTCAGAAACTGCGAAGAGTGCGAACACTCAGGAAGAAATGGCTGAGACTTCAACCTTCATATCAGCGTCAGATTCTGTCATTTCCAGCCAGCTTCAAATTGCTCAAACTTGAGCTTTTTTGCATCATCAAACTGCTTCTCTGCCAACTGTTGACTGTACAGAGAATTCCTCTAATAGACCCGCATTAATTATTCAGCAGCCACCAGCAGGAGTAAAAAAATTTAAATTCCTTAGATTTCATTTTGTTTTGCAGGATTACGGGGGTTATTGTACTTGAAACTTCATTCAAGTGAACACTGTTAGATCCAAATATTTTGCAGTGCAGATTTCCGAAATCTTGACAACAGTTCTTAACCAAACGAAACCTACTCAACTTAACTTAAAGTATTCGTTGTAACCGTATCTTGCGACTAAATTGAAGCTAAACCACTCAACTGAGGCAATTTTTAATTAAGAAACAACATTTTTTCTACAAAATCATAGCTACGAAGCAATTTTCACTGGATGAGTTGCGTATTTCGAAGACATTTCCCGCATGAGAGAAAACTGCGAATTTCCTTTTCTGACGTGAAGTTACTTCGACGCAAAGCTTCAGTGTCTTTATAATTGTATTTATTCATTTTTCGTCACATCTCCGGTTTTCATGCGGATTATGATGTCAAAAATAGTTCAGAGGAATGCCAGCTTGCCTTCCTCGCGTGATTCTTTGATGTTTTGACATTTTATGATCCTTCAGTCCGTGCTTCTGAGAAGCTCCATATACCCAGGAAAACCTAGCGCGAAAATTGGGGGCAGGTCCAAAAAGGACACTGAAAGGATGCGTCCAATTGAGAGTCCAACACCCGAAAATTTGAACAGGTACAAACGGGACACTTTGTGGACTGGTACATGAAGGGTCCAATGGGGACATGTCCCCAGGGGACGGTATGAGGAGGATGAAATGGACACGTCCACATTTGCAAGCATTAGAACGCATCCAAGGAAGACGCTTGTAGTACAGGTCCCTAGAGCGTCCAGAATGGACGCGTCCAAAAGATTTAAAATTGGATGCGTCCGGGCCGCGTCCAGAAAGGACGCTAGTGAGGTTTATTGCCAGCCGCCGGCAATAAACCTGGCGCCCGCAAGCTGGAAGCATTACAAGTATGACTCACTCCAACATCATGTGCATGTCCTGACTTGCAGAGGAAGGCTGAG
>CAJPEX010001680.1:0-51901 GCA_905338405.1 Notodromas monacha
TTTCTAGTTTTTCCTGTCACATGATTGAGTTTGAAGGAGAAGTCTGGGAAAACGGAGCGTTCATGGTCACCAAAAGGTGGGCCTAGGAATTGAACGTTTTTGAAATAGCATTACAGTATATAACCCTGATCTCAGTTCCTTCGTTACGTATTCGGTCCTTGAAAAACACTCATAATTAAATTTTTTCTGAATTTTTTTCGGCTGGCAATCCGGAATCCAAACTGAGATTCCGAATTTAGCACGTTTGTCTTTTTTACACTGTACATCAATGTATTCAAGAGAGCTAAGATACAAAATACAGAGAATAAACAACAGTTAGTTTTCTTGGGTTTAAATTGCCTTAAGATTTGATTATCTGTTTGTTGGTGGTTATTCTGGATTACGCTTCATTAATGCGAAAGGATCATTTATGCAATTTTCAGGAGGGTTACAACCCCAAAGCTGTTCTTGAAGAAAAGCGTGGGCTGATCTATTTTCATTGCATTTATTGTAATGATCATTAAGTATTTTTTATAATTTTATCGGTTTTTCAAATACTGTATGGGTCGAAGTTAACTCACAGAAAATGTATAAAAATTTCCTGCACAATAATACATAAAAAGCTTTCAAGTGGTGCTTCATTAATTTTTATCATGATATGCGGCGGAATCACATGTTAACACTTCATATACACACGTGTGTGCTAAATTATTGATCAGTGATGCACCCTTGCAACAGCATTTTTAAATGTTTCGGGAAATCGACTGAAATGATACTTTTTCTTTTCAAGTTGATAAATGCATCCATTTTAATCTGCAACATTGCATGGTTACGGAATCCACAATTGACTGAACCACGACACGACATGTTTAATGTCTGCTGGGCAGAATTTAATTTTGCATCAGATTCAAGGTACTTTGAAAAGCCGTTTGTGAGTCCGAAACGAGCAGAGAATTTTTCGTTCGAAATTTTATGAGTGGAAATACGAGAAGTAATTTGAAACAATACGGTACCGGAGTTCTTCCGCTCATTTGAATTTCATGAATCCTATATCGAACAAATCCTCGTATAGCATCGTGAACATTTCTGAAACTTTTCCAGAATTTATATTTGCGTAAACCAGCACAACGCACGTGTTCTGAAAATGAAAAGAAATAATGACTCGTTCGACTTTTATAAATTCTCTTTTCAAGAAAAACACAAACGATTCTTTCGGTTTTGCAGGTCCCAGGTTTTCTTCGCAAAGTATTTCCCACGAGAGTTGTAAAATTTGCTGGAAGTGAATCACTCAACTCGCAAAAAAAAAAAAAATAAATAATTCCTCTACCGGACTCGTCTCGCTGGAAAAGATTATTCGAAGGTACACGAAACAAGCATCGCTGTTCCAATGGGCAGATTACAGAAGCCGAGGACCCGCCGTAAAACCGAGTTTCCTGCCCATAAAACGTGACCAAATAGTGCCTGTTGCAACGCTTCATCTTCCGCTTACTGCGTCAAACAAGCACTTCACAGATTGAGGGCAGATTACAGAAGCCGAGGACCCGCCGTAAAACCGAGTTTCCTGCCCATAAAACGTGACCAAATAGTGCCTGTTGCAACGCTTCATCTTCCGCTTACTGCGTCAAACAAGCACTTCACAGATTGATAATGCAAATCAGATGACCCGTGAGAGGCAGTCTATGGATAGATTGCTGACGTGAATGCCCCGCAACAGAGTACAATTTAAGAAAGCCTGCTGTATACGTATAACGGCAACGACGGACTTCGCATCTTGAGCAACGCGTGCTGCTGCCAAAGACAGACCGCTTGTCAAGCAGCCCTCAGGCGTGGAATCAAGTGGAACAAACCAGCAAAAATGCGTGCCTTTTTTTTTTTTGCGTGGCTCGGATAGAATCTGCGCATTTTTACGCATGCTTGAGAACTCCGAACGCGAATAAACTGTGGCCCGACCCCGCGGACCGGCTTAAAAAACGTTTTCAGTCTGATTCCGGCGAAGACCTTTTTTTTGCGCAAGTAATCAAGCGATTCGATAGTTCCAGCAACCTTCTCAACAGATCTCGGTTGATTGGTTGTTCGGTTTTCAAGTGTGAAACGGAAACAATTTTTTTGTTGGCTGCTTGATAATTATTCTCAATAAAAACGACCCAAGGCAACCAAACGTCCTCTATTTTTCGGTGAGAAAGTGCTCGACTGTGCATCAGCTGATCATAGACGAGGAAACGGCTCAAGACATATTTATTTCTAGATGATCGGTGCAAAACCGAAATCGGTAATAACTTTTTGTGGGGTGCCGATTATTAAATTGTTTTTCTTTAACCCCATTCACGAGGTTTCCCTCATCTATTGGCAGGATATTGGCATCGATCCACTCTTCCTTATAGTTCCATCAGTTTTACGGTATATTGACGACCGCTCTTGCGTAAGTTACAACCGCAGCCCTTGGAAAATTAAAAACTTTCTGATCAACTTTGAAAAACTGGAGCCGCAATGTTTCACTTTTCAATCAGCAGAAGGGTTAGAATCCAATTCGACCATCCGTGCTTTGTTATCCATTTTTAAGGCTTTTAGGAATTGGACGCATGTGGTTTATTGAATTGCGCCACGTCTATTCCACTCAGTCCCAAAAAAGAACCACAGCTCCGTCATAAATTTACATGGAAGCTCTTTCCACTCACATTTAAATATGACTGTGCAAATGTTGCAGGGAGAGAAAGAAAAAGAAAATATCTTTCTTAAGAACTGCCTGAACTGTTTTCCACAGTTGTACTGCATTTCTTTCAGCAATGCATCGCATGATATTTTTGGGTCTCTGCTCTGGATTTTCTCAGGACAGGAATAATTTTAGTGAGCATCATCTTCATTCTGCAGAGATGAAAATAGTATATACGATGATACGTAATGCACTTATTTGAGTTTTTCGCTTTTGCAGCACGAAAATTCGAAACACGGCCATAAAAGCATTAATGAAAGTGGTAAAGCATAAGTAGATATGCATCCAATCTCAAATTCGGGCAAGATACGCGTTTTAGTTGCTGCATTCATCACAAAAGCTAATTTCCGGTTCTCTTGTATACCATTATTTTAGGCGAATTAAATTTGCCTGTGTTAATTTGTCATCTAGGTGCAGTATTTGATACATATTTATTTCTAATCTTTTATACTGTATGTACTATAGGTGGGAGCAGGCTGAACACCATGTGCTTTAATTGGGTTTATTAATTGCTTTTTGCTGCCATTCTTATTGTTGATTTTTTTTATCAAGGAAGGGAAGGAAGTGTATGTATTTACATCAGTTGGGCAATCGTACATTTTGGGATGCATTTTCTTTTATTTCAATATCCATATACAGCTTACCTCTGTTTTCCATTCTGATATGATGGAATGTGTTTGGATGAATATGAGGGGGGGGGGTTTGGATGTGGAAACGTTGCTTAAACTTTGTGAAATGCTGAAAAACAGGAAAAAAAAGCTTGCTGTTCAATTCAATTCAATGCAGTACTTCCAATTTATTGCTGTAACATGGACTTCATCTTTTCTGCATGCACAACCTTTTTGTCATCAATTATATTGCATTTATAGCTTTTCCAAATTTCGATAGAATTTTATTCCATATTTACGATAAAATGGAAAAAATTGCTGTCATTCGTATAGGGATTCAGACAAGTTTAGTGTCAAAGACTTGAATCTTGACTTGGTGAATATTGAGTATTGACAGAATCAAAAAAGAATTTTATTCCATATTTACGATAAAATGGAAAAAATTGCTGTCATTCGTATAGGGATTCAGACAAGTTTAGTGTCAAAGACTTGAATCTTGACTTGGTGAATATTGAGTATTGACAGAATCAAAATATTTAAAATTATGTGCCAGCTATTGGCTTAAAAGCAGTCGACTGCATGCCCAATCATCGAGTATGTGATTGTTTGTAAAAGCTTCACCTGTCTGGACACTGGTCTTTGTTCCTCCGATTCAGGGTGTTCTGCAAATCAGCATTGCGGAGAATTGTCGTAGTTCTTTTAATGAACGCAATTAACACCTCCAGATTAGCTTCAGGGTCTCAATGATTCCCTATAGGAAGGCGTACTTATGGGTGAGTACAAACTTACCACTCGCAGATGGCGTCGAATTATCGACGCCTTCTGATGCGGTCTCAACGAGTCTGCGATCAACTACCAGCTGGATACAATGAGCCACCAGATGATGAACAGGAAAAAAATCAGTTTTTTTTTCTGGGTGAGGTAACTTATTAGAGCGATCTTGTGACATTAACCTGGGAGACTTCCGGATTCTTCGGGGTCGGTTTTTCGGGTTCCACGACGTGACGCTGCTCCTCGATCGAATGAGGAACGACCCCATGGGCGGACTTAAAGGATCCGCAGCGCCGTAATGCGGAAAGGAAAAGTTGTTTCCGAGCTGACCAGTCCAGTGAAATAGAGGCGATAGTGAAATAGATAGTAGAGGATTACGTTGCCGCCGCCGCCGCCGCCGGAATTGCGTCATCGGCGCAGAACTCGTCGTCGTCTGCCGCGGTGCGTGATTAATCACGACGGCTCCGGTCGTCCGGACAAATTGCCCATGTCCCGTTGCACTCTTGAGCTTCTGGCGATGAACGCCCACTTTATAAGACCCCCTTCGGGACTTCTGATTGATGCATTTCCGAGAGGCTTTTCTCTGCTGGAGCAATAAACACTGTTGCATCTCTGGGTCCATATTCTGTTCTTTCAGATGAAACATGAGGCCTTTAAATTAGACCAATGATGCTGAACTAGCCATTTTCACAGTTTGAGCAAGAGTGTGATGGAAAAGCCGCCAGAAAATCTGGGGAAAGTCTCGTAATAATTACGATTGAAGCATTTCCGAGAGGATTTTCTCTGAAGCAATTAACACTGTAAATCGCATCTCTTGGATGGTTTTCTTTTAGGTAAAAAAAAAATGAGGCCTTCGAATAAGTCCAATGATGAACTTAAGAATTTCACAGTCGAGTATAAGACGCGCTTTCTGCGGTGGAAAATCCGCCAGGAAAATCTGGGGAAAGTCTCGCAATAATTACGATTGAAGCATTTCCGAGAGAATTTTCTNTCTGAATCAAAAAACACTGTTGTATCTCTTGGATGGTTTTCTTTTATGGAAAAAGTTATGCCTTGGAATTAGACCAATGATTAACTAAATCCTTCCACAGTCGAGTTTAAGACGCAAAAGCTGTAGTTAAAAAATAAAAAACGCTAGGAAAATTAGGAGGAATTTGTATACTACTGTACTACTGATTGATGCATTTCCGAGAGGCTTTTCTCTGGAGCAATAAACACTGTTGCATCTCTGGTGTCTTTTTTTTTAAAGACAGAATATGAGGCATTTGAATTAGACCAATGTTAAACTAACTATTTTCACAGTCGAGTGTAAGACGCGCTTTCTGCGGTGGAAAATCCGCCAGGAAAAATCTGGGTAAAGTCTTACACAGGGTGGATTCTCTGCACAACAATTGTCTACAATGAATTGCTCCATATAAATAATTGTTTTGATCCCGTAGGGTTCTCTTCCTATGTTTCAGGGTTCTCAACAATTAAATTCTCTCCCACAACGATTTTTTCTGGTCCCCTGAGTTTTGTTGTTGAGAGACTCCACCTGCAATGATTATGGCTGATGAAATTTTGGAGAGAATTTATCTGGAGCAATGAACACCCTTGCATTCTCTGGAGTCTTTTTTTTTAAGCATAGAACGTGAGGCCTTGGATTTAGACGAATGTTGAACAAATCATTTTTACAGGTTTGTATAAGTCACGCTTTATGTGGTGGAAAAAGTTTAGAAAATCAGGGGAAAGTCTTGAACTACTTCTGATTGGTACATTTCTGAGAGGATTTTCTCTGGAGCAATGTAAATTGTTGCATCTCTGCGTCCTTCTTGTGGATAAAAATGTGGTCTTTTGGATTAGATAAATGCTGAACTAATAATTTTCACATTTGAGTACAGTACATATAATGGCCCGCAATAACCCGTCGTTCGCAGAATAAGTCTTTTGTTGGTCCAAAGTAAATTTTCTTCATTCTAATGAATTTATCATGAGTACTAATGAAGTCTGTTATTGTTATATGCAACTTTGGAAAGATGATGGAAGTTTATATTATCTGATGAAAATTAAAAGTTGGCTTTTCTCATCCTTAACCTTATAATACAGTACTTCAGACAAATTTGTACCAGTTGAAATATATTTGTTCAAGTTTTTTTCTTTGGAGAAACCTTTTTTTGAACCCAGCTTTATAATTTTTAAGACATTGCACTATATATAGCTTTTTCATTGGGTTTCAACATAATGTTTTCAATGCCAGTTTGTTTGGAGGACTACATGGCAGGTATTTTAAAAGCGTCTGCTGATCGCAAAAATTTTATGGAACATTGCTCGTCTAAGAGGTGGACCCAAAAAGGTTGAGGAACAATTGAGTATAAGACGTGCTCTCGGCCGTGGTGGAAAATCTCCAGAAAAATCTGTGAAAAGTCTTATAATATAATTATGATTGCTTGCTGCATTTCTACGAGACTTATTTTCTCTGGAGCAATAAAACTGTTGCATATCTGTAATTTTTTTCAAATGAAACATGAGGCCTTCGAAATAAACGAATACTGAAATAAATATTTTCATACTCGAGTGTATAAAACGCACTTTCTGCAATGGAAAAATCGCCGAGAAATCTGGGGAACGCCCTAGACATTCGACGTTGTTTTGTATTTGAATGTGAATGGAATGATTATACAGTACTTCTGGCCAACACAATAGTACCAATAAAAGTCGTCTGAAATGCAGAGATATAAATCCCCACGCCATTTCCGTTTTTATTGGCGTTTTAATTCGAATTCTGATGCTTCGTGAATATATTTCAGGAAATCACGCTGTTCTAAGGCGTGAATATAAAATCCACGAACTCATCTGGCGCTGACGAAATTTAATATTACAGGTTCGCGCGCGTCTCGTCTAATATTTGTCGTCAAACTTACGTATATTTTAAAGACGCAAAAAGTGGTACTGTATATATTTTATTTTATGACGCATTGTTCAAGTAAAGAAAGCACATTTATATCCAGGAAAGTATCAGCTGAGGGAGGTCAAGTGTATTCACTTGCTATAGGGAGCATTCTTAGGATATTCCAAAAATACGATGAAGTATTTTAGAAGTTGAGGATGAACCTGTTCCTCGAAAACTAGGGGAATAAGGTTGCACTTTGGGATATACAAAAAATCTGGACGGTGATCCAGTTTCTAGTGGAAGGAATCCTGCTTGGAAATTTTGACGTAGATCTTGACTTGCATTGATGTAAATAAAAAAATTTTAGCTATCGATAGACGCAGAAAAAAGACAAAAAAACGTTAAACGAAAAAAACGTGTCGGTCTCTTTCCATCACTGATGTGCAGATCTCAGTCAGGAATCAAGATATTGAATCTGGATTCTGTTGCCGATAGAATTGCGATATTGTCGTCAATTGAGCGTATGATGAAGTATATCAGAAAAAATATGGAATTTTTGGAAAATCTCGAAATTTTTCTTTGAAGACTAAGAATGTTATCAAGTTGCTGGTTGTTGGCAGAATCATTCAGAAGACTAATACCGAAGTAGGAGAAACCTCAGAGGACCCTCAATAAACCCTTTGTGCCTTTTTCTAACGTTTAATTACAGTATTATAAACCTCCCTGCGGATCATGCAATTATACGACCCAGTCAAAATTGAGATAGAGTATAATTTTCTTATAATGAACTAAGAGATTGTTTCCAGATACGTGTTTGCTTCTGTCCACGTAATAGATTAGTTCAACTGTAGGAATCACGAATTGCCTGAAAATTAAACTCCACATGTTCCTGTCTCAGATTAATTGCAAGTAAGAATTAACTCTAGTTTCTTTTCAGACATAATGACACAATCCGATAATTTTTGCAGGTTATTTTTGAAAACACGAAGAAAAAAAACGTTGGGAATGCAGAAAGATTGTTTCGCAAGATAGATAAAATGCGAATGTTACAAAAATTTGACGCGGGTTCACGCCAATAATGGAAATTCACGTTGACGATCAATTCGAATGATTCGCATCATGTGGACCAGCACCTTGACTCATTGATAAAAATGTATGCAATATGAGCGAGCTTCTGACTTTTCCGGAATATTTACGGGAATATTCTGACACACCGTGGAGTTTTTTGACAGTTTTTCGTGAGCATCAGTCACGAATGGCTCTCGACGCCGCGAGTTGCAACACAAAGAAATTGCTGCTCCGGTGAACTTGGACTTCGCCGCGTGAAGAAATGAATGACTTTCGCCCGCACTTGCCTTGAATTTTGATCTACATTTTTCAAGGAACATTCGTGCGTGGGGGATTCCGGAGATATTTGCTCCCAGCCTAATGGGGTGTGGAATAACAAATGGTCTGTATGGAAATGAATGGTACATAGCAGTAAGGTCAATTGAACTCGAACAATGCGAGAGACGAGCAAGAAACATTTTTGCGCCTCATTTTGTCAGCTTAAGTCGTCAATGTGTAAGTTCTTTCTCAGCAATTGCATGAAGGAATGCTTTCCTTTTTTGAAGTGTTCGTGCTTTATTTGAAATTTTTCAATTCCCCGGCCCTTAGAACTTCGGACATGTTTTCTGTGCTCGCGGAACTGTTGAAGGAAATATAAATAAATAAAAAATTAAATGTCCCTCTTACTCAATGATGTCTATTAAGAATATCAGTTGATAAAGATGTTCTAAAATTGTTGATAGGCCTGTGACATCAATGTAAGTAAAAAAAATTACAAAATTTTATCGCATGGATGACTATAAATCATTGTAACCGTGGGGTAAGCGGCCTGATCTTTTCGAAAATCCCTCAAATTTTTTTAAAGAATGCCCAAAGAACCATTTTTTCTGGATTTATATTATTAAAAGTAAATACTGCACAAGTCATATCCATGCATGAAGCTATTTAAAAGAGAATTGAATAAATTTGATTGGATTTTAAAGCATTTGCCTTAGTATTCTGCAGGCGTTCTTTCGGGTTAAAAATTGAGCCGATCTTGTTTACTCCGGTCCACGCTGTATTACAGTAATTGATTAGCACAGTTTTGATAACCTAGTCTATTTTACAAATGAGTCTGGAATTCTGACGCTTTTATTTTAAGTTCATAAACCAAAATTTTCATTCCAAAGTTCTGTTTTGTTCTATACCTAATCAAAGTTTTATACTCCTTAAACATTTTTTTCGATAGTTCTTGGCTCATGCACAAATTTATGCAGAATGGAAATACAGTCAAACCTCGTTAAACCTCCAACGTTTGTTCCAGCAAATTTTGGCGGTTTAACAAGGGTGGCGGTTTAACGGGGGAAATGAAAAAAAGGGTGGTGTGCGTGGAAAATGAAAGCAGCACAGCAGATAAGTAAAGCAAACGAATTTATTCGAGTTTTAAAGAATTTTTTTTCGAAATTTTCAGGGATTGCAACAAGCACAATTTCACATAAAGGAGTATTCATAAATGTCTTTGTGAATCCTCCATGCATCCCTTGTAGTTCATTGATTCAGATCAGCAGCTCATTCACCTGGAACATACAAAAAATTTCCAGGATTTTTAAAAAGCCATCCCAACATGACATTGATTTTTCAACATAATGAATTTTAAAATTGTAAATTTTAAAATTTTTTTTATAGTGAATTTTAAAATTTAATTTTCTAGAGGTAACATTTTAATATTCTAATGGGAAAAAAATTTTCCTTACCTTGAGCATTGATAGGCATGAAAAAGTTGTGAATAGATGTCTGCCTCTTCTTCTTCTCTCCAATTTTTGAAATGAGGTTGTCCAGAGCAATCACATGATCTGTGGCACTGATCTCCTCACAATGCTTCTCCAAGAAACATCGCACTTTAATAAGTGCCTCCTTAGCTTCTTTTGTTGTTGGAACAGGCTGTTCTTCAACCTCTTCTTCTTCTTCTGAGGATATTTGGCAATTTTCCTCATTGCTGACAATCTTGATAATTTCATCAGTCGCACTTTCATAAGTGCCTCCTTAGCTTCTTTTGTTGTTGGAACAGGCTGTTCTTCAACCTCTTCTTCTTCTTCTGAGGATATTTGGCAATTTTCCTCATTGCTGACAATCTTGATAATTTCATCCTCTGACAATTCTTCATTTGTTGGGGCATTGCATTCAAGGTCAAGAAACTCTTCTGCATTCATAGGTTGCTCAAGCTGGGTACATTTATTAAGTTGCTCTAATGCTGCTGTGAGCTCTTTTTGGCCATCCTTGCTGTCAGGAACAAAAAGAGTTTCATGTTGTGTCAGTCCAGTATGAGCCCAACTATTCACAATGGTTTCAGGTGACACAGCATCCCAAGCCTTCTTGATCATGTAGATTCCATCTTTCAAAGAGATTGCAATGGGCTTGTCATTGTTGATGCATTCAATAATATGCTGAACTAGATGTCGACGGTAATGAGCCTTGAAGCACCTTATGATGCCTGCATCAAGTGGCTGCAGTGTGCCAGTGCAGTTTGGAGGCAGGAATTCCATCCTCACATTGCTCAAAGTTTCCTTTTTATGACAGGTGGCATTGTCCAGCAGCAACAGAATGTTCCTTTTCTTAATTTTCATTTCAGCATTAAGGTTTTTAAGCCACACACTGAACTCTGCAGCAGTCATCCATGCCTTTTTGTTGTGCCTGTAGTTCACATAAAGCTCTGGATTGAAGTTTTTAAAGCATCTGGGGTGAGCAGCTTTTCCAATGACAGTCACAGTCCTTTTATCACTGCCATCAGCATTTGTACAGAAGGCCACTGTAATTCTATCCTTTATTTTTTTGCATCCTTTCACTGGCCCAGTTGAAATGGTCTTGTCAGGCTGCATACGATAGAACAAGCCACTTTCATCTTGATTGTAGACATCTCTTCTGCTGTATTGCTTGATGATAGCAGATAGCCTTTTCTTGGCTTCAGTAACCACATTTTCATCAACTCCTGCTGTTTCACCATGTCTGATTGTTTGAGAGAGTCCCTTTCTCTGTTTGAAACGAGCCAGCCATCCATTGCTGTAGCTGAAGCCTGTGATTTTAAGATCCTTTCCAAATTTTTCAGCTTGGGCCTTGATCACAGCATCTGTCACAGAGCCATGTTTGGCATTGACTTGTCCAATCCATATAAAAAGTGCCTCCTCAAGCTCCTCATGCTTGGCTGCTTTAAGGCGGGCCAAGTTTCCAGACAGATCCTCTTGGAGCCACTTCACTTTTTGACTTAAAATGTCACCAATTGCTCTGCGACTAATGTCCTTATCCCACAGGAGTGAAAAATGGTTTGACAGAAATTGTTGACTGCTTTTGGGATTTTTTTCTTTGAAAATGCAGATTTCCCTTTTCTCCTTGATGGAAATTATAGCCTTATTCTTCCCTGCCATTGCACTTGCACACACTTCAGCACTTCCACCTCCCAGGATCAAGCTCAGTTGACTGGGATTAGAACTGCTTTTTTGGTTTGCATATAAAAAAAAGTCCAACCTTCTGTGTGCTTGGTTGGTTAGACTAAACAATTGCTGAAGATTGTAGACAATAATCTTCAAGGGTTTTATTGACATTAAAATGTGAAGGGGTTCCATGTATTTGAGGAAGAATTATTTTGGCTATTTATAAAAAAAGGAAGCAGGCTATGCATCAGAAGATGATAACCTTCATGAGAGGAAATTAGTTCATGTGTTCAAGGATCCAGAAATTATTTTGCCCTTTTATTTAAAAGAAAAAAAAGGCCATGCATCAGAAGATGATAACCTTCATGAGAGGAAACCAGAAAACCAGGTTCCAAAATACAAAAACCTGGCTGGGAGACAGGAAACCAGTTGGCGGTTTAAAGAGGGAAAAATAAATGTTGGGAGCAGGTTTGGAGGGAAAAAAAATGTTGGCGGATGGCGGTTTATCCGGGTTGTCCCATCCTTTCAAGGTTGGGACGTTTTGTTTCCAGGAAAAACTTGGCGGGAGGTGAGGGTGGCCGTCTAACGGGGGGCGGTCTATCGGGGGTGGACTGTATAAAAAAAACATGAAGTCATTATGGTGTGTCAGAATTCAGAAGTTAGTCTCAGATGAAAAAAAGGAAGATAAAAAGTTTTTGCACGAATGAATACGTAATCATCCATGCTTTAATTTGTTCATAAAGTTCTTCTATTAACAAGTTTTATTGGGAAAAAATTTTTCCAGCCAAAAATAACTGGGGTGTGGGTCTTACAGTAGGGCAGGTTTTTAGGCAAATTTTGGGTTATAAAAATCTTGGTCTGAGCCTTCTACTCAAATGGGAGTGTTACACGATTTAATAGGGTTAAATAAAAATGTAAAACTTGTTGGGATTGCAAGGACAAGGTGATGGCTTACAATTTGTTAAATTTTGTTCACTGCAGGCAGACTCTCTCTCTCTCTCACAACAACAATCTTGCCTGAAGCAATTTTCTCTGGTTTTTTTATTTGTTGGTACCATGGGGTTCTTTCCCCACATTCTCAAGGGTTCTCTATATAGTCTATAACAGCATTCCCCAACTCATGGTCCACAGCAGAAGTTTTTTGCTGATCTGCCAGAAATTTTCTTCAGCATAATAAATTTATCAGAAATAACAATGAAGTTTGTTATCTCTATCTGAAATTTTGAAAAGACCATGGCAGTTGAAATTATCTGATAAAAACAAAAGTTGGCTTTTCTATTAATAGCACTTCAGACAAATTGTAACCTGCTGAAAGAAATTATTCTAATTAGTCATTCTGCAAAATATTTCTTCAAGCCCACCTTTCCAATTTTATTGATGAAATTCCTCTATAGCTGATTTATTGGTTCTTAACTTAATTTTCGCAAAAAAGCAGAAACTTTTTAAACCAAACCTTTAAAAAAAAATTTTTAGTTTGCAAACATTTTATGAAACTTAGCTAGTCTGCAGAAAATTTTGCCGAAATTTGCCTGTTCAAAATTTTTTTTAACGGAAATTCGCCAGTCTGTAGACCCAAAAAAGGTTGGGGAACACTGCCCCATTCAGACAAATTTCAGGGGACCAGAAAAAAACCCTGCAGAGAGAATTTCTTCGCAGGGAGAGTCCACCAGTAACACCTTCCACTATGCATCAAAATACGTTTTTTTCAGCTGCTTGAAGTTCAATTTCAATTTTGCTACTCAAACATTGTCTCTCGAGAAATTCCCCATTGAGTCGTGTTCTAGATTGTTGAGGTAACGCTACTGAATCTCATTTACTTAAATTTCCCTCATTTATACAGGGCATCAAGCTTGAATGCAGCCGGACTTCCGTACGAAAGTAACAGAGATTACCAGTCGTATCGCAGAGGACATCCTTTCAGAATACCTGACCGTCAACCGAACTCGTGGCCAGCAAGCAGCACCTCCGACTCACTCAGATCCCCAAATTATCCGCCAGATGACGTTGCTGGACGGCGACCGACCTTCAGAACAGTTTACGGAACTGGACACGGTTTCCCCCGAGAGCTTTTCGACAGTCGAACTTACAAGTGAGAAATTGGGTTCAAATTCCATAGAATTTTCCACAAAAAAAATAGATTAAACTGCAGTGGTCTAAACATGTTGTCGTGATTTTATAAAATTATAAATTGAGTTTTTTTCATTTTTCATTTTAAAATTTTTTTATATTCTTTACCTTGTGTCTCCGCAAGTAATCCGGTCATTAATAAACCTGGACAAAAACAATGCTTCAAATATTTACTCCGGCAGAATTTTCCTTCGATCGGAATACTGTAATGGAAATGTCACCTTTGCACAATATTCCTGATTTCTTGTAGGATTATGTATACGATAAAAATTAAAGATGGACTATAGGTACTTTTTTTTTAAAGAGGAGAACGCCATTTTAAAATTTAAATTCAGCAATTCTTTTCCTTCAGGCACAATTGAAACAAAAACGTTTTTCAAGTATTTATAGAAAGACAAAACACCTATCTGAATACAAATGATCCCAAATGGAAAAAAAAAAAATCGTAATTCATTTTTTTTAGAGCACGAGGTTTAGAATCCTGGCATTAATTAGAAATGCTTGAGGTTAGGCTGGTAACTGAAGTACAAGGTCAATTAACAGACCTCTAATCCGCAGAGAATTCAATTATTTGTAAATGATGTTACATTCGCTTTCATTTCTGAAGTGAGGGAAACGAGGAATTATGTCTTACACCGTTCGTGGACACGGAAATCAATACTGTATATCACTCTGAAAAACTACGACTTGAGAATTTTTTATCATTTACCGGCTCCTACTCAAAATAATGCAAATCAGCCAAGATCTGAAAAAAGAATTGAACTTTGCCCACAGGAATCTGAGAAGCGCTCTGGGTCCGGCAATTCCATTGCGTGGCAACGCCTTGCGAACTCAAACAGGTAGCGATGAAGACAAGGGCAGCAGTTCCGAATTCACCGACGACCTCGCAAATTTCGATTTCGATCGATCCGCAGGACGACGATACAGCACACTTGGACGTGGCCGTTTTTCCCGAAAATAAGCTCAACTCCTCGTTACTTCACTTTGCCAAAATTACTGTCACTTTCAAACTTTTCTTCGGATTCATAATTGAACTTCTTCACGAGTTGTTGGACATGAACGTTTCGATGCGCAGATTACAGATGACATCGAAAGAAGCGCGCCAAAAGCTATTTCCAGTTGACAAGTTGATGAACATAAGGCGTTACAAAAATGCGGGAGAATAAAAGATCATTTTGTTTTTACTGTTGGACGTTCCAATTTTTTTAAATCGTTGATCCGGAAACTTTGAAACATGAGATACACACACATCATGCAAACAGGGATTTACACAAACGCGGAGAACCGATGTTGGCTTTAGTACGTCAGGATATCTTCGGCTTGCTTTTCTATCTGACCCTCCAACGACTGAATGTCCTTGCACCACAGTTCCAACCTATCCATCATATTGGCCATCTTGAAGCAAGTAGAAAATAAGTCAATAAAAATACAATGAAGGATTCGGGTGCAAAAAATATACCTGTTTCTTGTCTAGTACACGAGGCTGAACCCAGGTCATGTTCACCTTAGCAGCTACTTGATCCAGAGAACCCTTGAGAAGACCTAGAGCAAGGGCTTTCATAACCAACAGCTCAACTTCGTCCTCGGGCAATCTGGTCTCTTTTGCGATTTCGGCGAAGGATATTTGACGGGCGTTCGCTGGCCTTCGGAAGGTCATCTAATTCCGAAAAGATATTTAAATACGTTCCAACAATTTTATTTCTAGAATTCACCTCCATCAAGCACAGAAGACAAATTTTCTGTTTTAAACTGATGGTCTTCGATGCAAGGTCCGGTTGCTGGCTCCATTTCGGCTTCAATTTTTCGAAAGTTTCTAGACTTCCAGAATTGAAAGCATACAGCAAGTCGATCACCCATTCTTCTTCTGTCCCTCTCAGACTATCCAATATCGGATGCGCCAACTGCAAGATGAAAATCCGCGATGTTTAACAATAACACGTCCATCAAGAAAAACAACAAAAACAAAACTGTCCAGTTAGACCAACGTCGAGTTCTTAAAAAACTCGACAAATTGAGTTAGCAAAGATGAAGTGTTGCAATAGCGTTCGTGTTTTAAATTTAACGCGTTATTAAAATTGTACTCTCCTGCTTCATCACGCGTTTAAATGAGAGAAACGAAGATCCCCAACATCAGTTATGCATCTCTTGCAGATTCAAGTACTTAGCCAAAGATTATTTTGCCACATTCATAAGTATTGACGCGCTCAACTTCCCGAAAAACTTTCACGAGTTAAAACTAGGCGAAAAAAATAGATCGATGAAAAATTTTCTAAATTTTTGCGACTATTTCACATCTTCTCAATAAATTTTTTTTCATAAATACGCTCGGATGGAGAAATTTACCAGCTCCCCAAAGTTGTAAACGCCGTCGCCCAGAAGAGCTGCAAGACCCAGATAGAAAGCTCGCTTTTTCTTCTCTTCGTCGGAAATTTGCTCGAGATCTGTGCAGCCTAAATATCTCAACGCAGCTCGATAGTATTCGGCGTGACGTCCCTGATCGAAAAAATGATTGAATCAGGATATGAATTTTAACTGAACGCTTTTGTTTTCTGCCGACGCACTTGGAGACGATAGAGGTCTGAAGAAAGCTGGTAGAAAACACCATGGGCCGCGGAGACACCATCGTAATCGTCGACTTCTTTCTCCAATTGAGCAACAAGATCCTGTTGCGGACGTCGAAGACAATTTTACATATTTGACAGACCTCACATATTAAAAAAATGATATCCGATGTTACATGCCTTTGTCTTTGTTTGATCGTTCATCCGATGCAAATAAACTTGTCCAAGGAGTACTCTCGTATAAAGCAAGGCCTCTTGATTACCTTTCACCTTCTGTTCAGTTTTCTGCAAAAATGTCGCGATATCTTGGGGGTCTGTCATTTGATTGATCACTTCTGAGATGAATCGAACCAGCGACAACGGGTTCATCCTTGGAAAATGATGGGTTATTAAAACTAATTGAGGAAAAAATCCATGAATTCACTCACTTCATCTCGAAGTCAGAAACAAAATGCTTGTAAAGATCAACAAGCCTTTTCTTCTCCTTCATTGCCGGCATCTGCAGCATTTCGTTGATGGTTTGCGTCAACTGATGCCAAAGTCTGAAAATTTACGAATTGACGCATAGTAGAATTACTAACAGTCATCTACCTCGAAGAAAGCAAGGTACTGTACTCACTTCTTTGCATAAAGCAATTCCAGCTTTGACAAATATCCATCCATTTGCTCATCTTGAACTTTCCATTTTTCCGCGAAGAACTTCTTCACTCCATCTTTCTTCGGAGATGCAGGAATGGTGGCCATTTTATTCACTACCGATAATTTTACTTGAAGACTTGATCTGAAATCAGCACAATACTTTGAAAAGCCTGAAATTCCGAGGGGTGTTCAATGCTGATTAATAAGAAAACACCAAATAACTTCACTATAATTTAATGAGTGCGAGGACGCGACAGCAACTTCAGATTCCGTTCAGTATCAGATGATCGCGAGTAAGCACAACATGAGTTGACTAACCGATGTGCTTTCATATTCAAGTACTTGTGACACAGTTCACGCGAAAAAATATCAAACATTTCTCATACTTGTGTCACCATACATGCGGACAATAAAATAAATGACAGTACTTCTTTAGCGCAGATTTGAATTCGAGCAAGCCGTTCTGTCTTGATTTAAAAAAAAAAGGGGGGGATTCAGAATACCTGTATGTAAATGCACGAAAAAATCGGAAATGCCTAAAACGAATCCAAGATAGTGAATACCTCATGTGAGGAGACAATTCTACGAAGACTTCAAAGATTCTTCTGCGGAGCTTTTTCTTGCGTGAAATTCAAGTATACTTTTGCTCATTTATTCTCGTAAATTTTCAGAAAATCACTGAAAATTACGTTTTTGTTCAGAATGATGTGGCAGTTTCACTAAATTCTCCCAGGTCGAGCAGTTTCAACAGTTAAAAAGACACTGCATATTCGAATCACAAGGAGAACAGAACTCAAAAGTGTGCTCGATCCGGAAATGAGCGACACAAAGCATGGGGCCAACAGGTTTATGAACAAAGTACACGCTTCAGAAAGAAAATTCTGACTAGCTTTCGCTCACATGATCTCAACATTTCAATGCCTAACTCCGAATCTATGAAAAAGAATGCATCATACCAACGGCATCATGAGGTCCCGAAGGAGTGCGCACACATTCAATCACAAAAACCACGCGGCAATACCATGCCAAAAAAAAGACCGTTACAAACAATGACTTCAAAACTTAAGCTCCGTCTGTGCAAAAAAAAAAAAAAAACCGGAGGAAACGCGAGAGCTTCCTTCGATTAAACGCTCTCACAGCCTCTCAAGAAAATGTGAGAATAACTCGACGGAATGCAGTAAAGATCATACTTGCACAAGGACCTGCGAAATCGGCTCCTTCTTGACAACGTAAAACTTGTACTTATAGCCAAAGATGCCCCATATTACGGCAATGTTCTCAACAATAACGTTCATCGGGATAACCAAAACAAGTCCACAGAGACAAGCTACAGCACGAAAAATGCCGAGTCGTTTCACAGGAAAGGCTCTAAAAAACCCGCACGGATACATGTATAGATTTCCTGCTCCAACTAAAGCCAGAAGAAAGCTGACGACCGGATGTAATGGGACGGGAGCGATACCTGCCAGTACAATGTTGGATGTACACAACGGGAGGCAAATCCACACGTACAGGTTCAGCGCCAGCAAGAATTTCACCGACATAGGAACCTGCAAATTAGAACACCTCATTGAAAAAATATAAAGTTCCATTTGAGATTTACTAACTAAATGTTGAATGGGGTACAATAATTTTTAAATGATAACGTTTCCATATTTATATTTTATATTTCATCTCACTTCTTTTGCACAAACAATATTCATTTCCATGGGGCACAGCGTTTTTGTATAGGACTCTGCGAACACTCAGCTAAAAGGGGGAGAAAAATATGTTTTTAAAATGAATTGGTTGAAAAACAATCGGACACAGTACTTTCTCGATCCGCGTTAAAGTGTGCAGCGCACCATTGGTTAGAACTTCGCGGAAACATTGCACGTATTTTTATTCAAAATCTGGTTCACGGTAATTTTCATGAAATTGAGCATGGACAATATCACCCCCTGATGATTACTCGAATATTTTTTCAGCAAAAATTCGCCATTCTTACTTCCGAGAGAATTACTGTATAATAGAACACTCGATCAAGCAATTTTTATTTTTAAATTCAACAGCTTCAATTTTCAAATTGAAGGCTAATTCACGCTTCTTCCCATACACAGTAGCAGCACTCATGCTCATCGATACTGATATTAGAACTAACCTTTGAGCTATGGACAACAAGGGAAATCCCTTGAATCCACCGTTTCCTTTGCTGGAGGAAATCATAAAACGAAAAAGGCGACTTTTCCCACATCTCTCCTTCTATAAAGCCAAATTTAACACCTTTTGCGGAAGCAATAAGCGCAAAATAGCAATCCTCCGCGACAGATCCATCTTTACCGTTGTCGAAGCTCACAGCACGCTCTGTAGCAACCTGAAAAATCCGTAGACTGACGCATTATAAGCACGAAAGGATAAAGAAATACTGTGATACGCACCTGAGTAACTACATAGGAACCCTTCATACCAAATAAGGGCTTTTCGAAGTTCTTGAACTGGAACTTGTACTTCCCAACATCCTCAGCGACACGAACCAAATCCGCTAGGGTCGTTATCCAACTCACAATTTCTTCATTCGCATATGTGATAACACCTTGGCCGATTTTAGCCTTTCCGTTGACGATAAAATTGAAGATTCCACGGGCAGCATTTTCCGTCATCACTGTTTCTTCATCCAAATGCACAATCCAATCGTCGTCATCGAGCTGATTCACACCGTTTTCCAAGCAGTATTGCAACGCGCGAGCTTTAAAAAGCGCACCAGATTTTGGCTTGTAGCTCGGCGGAACAACAATCTCACGTAAGCGAACAGTGGGATGACTTGACAATGGCGAGATACTAATGGCATTGTCTGTGACGACTTCGACAGCAAAATTCGGAATGCCGGCGGACACACAAGTCGATACATTCCTGGAAACGTTCCGCTTCACGAGATCAGGAAAGTCACCGCGAGTAACCACCCGAATTCTCATGTGCGGTGGGTTTGGAGGCATTAAACTCAACTGAACGACAGGTTCAGAAAAAATGCAGTAACGAATCTGACCCGCTAGGTTGAATAGAACATTTGGCAAGGCTAAAAGTGGTATCATACGACAGAAGTAAAGAAAAATTGCAATAAATACCCCGTATCTTTCAAAGGGATCGAAATCATTGGCATGTTCGTCATTAAGAGTTCTCAGGGAGAACCAAACGAACGAGGAAACGAAGGCGATGAGGAACAAACAATGGGCGAAGTGTTGTCCGTGACGCTTTGAGACTTTCTTCTTCAAACGATTAGGCGCGGAACAAATGCGTTTAAAGCATTTGCTGCCCAGGACAAACGGAAGCCGGAAGATCATACCGCATATCCGCCGCACTTGAGATCTAGAATTTAGACAAACAGATAACACATGCAGTTAGAACATAATCACCGCATCACATACGTTATCTCCAGCAGCAGAGAGAACAGGAGTGCACATGACCACCATTATCTCAATATAATCGTTTTTCACGAGAGAAATACGAGAAGTTATTCAATGAAACGCAACGCAGTTCCGCGAAATTAACTCGAAGTCAAATTTTGATACACACCCATTTCCGAACATAAAGTGTACGTTTCGCAACGTATCATGTAGGTGTCGTTCAAATTAAAATCGAGTTTTACTGAAACTATGTGTAGGTACCTATACAGCATCCTGAGCCTGCGGTGCCCCGAACCGTTTGATAATAAACATTGTCGAATTAACATCTGAAATTAGACGGAGCACACGAGTAAATACATTTGTATTTGGTTAAACCAGATTTGGTTGTGACTTTTCGTTTTGGTCTAGTTTGCGTTAGGTTTGAGTCGTTAGATATAGCTCCGCTTTGGGTTCCGCTTTTCTGAGACAGCAGTGAGGTTTTCTTGTTGGGCATTCGCGATGCCCTCGAACATTGTAACTCTAATGCATAGATACGCAGTAACGACACCTACCGTTACTTTATATAAGCAACCTAAAAAAGGGTGATACTATACAGTATTGTACAATATTGTACAGTATAACTGTTCAGTAAATTACTGTACTTTACACCAATCATGCGCACTATAAATCTGAATAAACGCTGAAAACTGAAAATTCAGCTTATAGGAGCAGATTAAATCTAGACAGGAGGTGATAGTGAAATGCATTCATGAGCAAGTTCGTAGAAGTGAACCACGTCCTCGGAAAATTCTCCGACTTAAACCTGAAGATGAGAAGTGATTTAAATTTTAATACGAACGCTGCTGTGACATGAGGGAATATTATTTCAAACATGGCGGCGGTCTTTCAGAGCTGTGGTGAAGTTGCATGCTGCGTCATGACTGACTGACGCGCGTTGCTATGCGTATTACTTTCTGAAAATGTCATCGTTCGCCGTTTAATTTGTATGCATTTTTAGTTCTAGTGGAGAATATTGAAAGGGCCTGAGGATTTCCCGAGTGTTCCGGAACGTTTCAGATTCGTTGACAAATGTGCGCATAATCGATTTGTAACTACCCTGTATCTCAATCTCCTCAGCCAATGTATTCTCTTGCGTTTTAGCCCGTACCTTGTTCAGGAGTCGCGTCTATTTTTCGCGGGCTAGACGAATTCATGAGCGTGAAGGTATACTTCGTGTGAAATGCAGCCTGCAGACCTCAAATCTGTTGCGAATGCGCAAACCACGGAGAAACCGAATCATTTTGCGTCAGTAAAAGGCATCTGATAAATTATTATTTGATTCACATAAGTCTAATTTCGAACGTAGGTACTTGAAAAACTTCCGCGTGGAGCAATGTCCTCTGTTCGTGCAGCACAAATGCAGTTATCATCGCCCGTACACCTGCTTCAACTGGCATTACGAGAGTCACCGAAGAAGAAGACCCATGAAGAAAAGGGATGGGACTTTCAATTACAGTCCTGATTTTTATTGTACAAAATATGACGAGCAGAAGGGGAAGTGTCCTGATGGCGATGAGTGAGTGTGCTTTTACGTCATTCCTTTGTGGGTTCAAAGCTTTAAACTTATGATTTTTTTTTCTAAGGTGTACTTCGCTTCATCGTGTCGCCGGTGACGTTGAGAGACGATACCATCTTAGGTATTACAAAACTTGCGTTTGTGTTCACGATACTGATAGTCGGGGACACTGTGTCAAAAACGGCCCACATTGTGCATTTGCTCATGGACCTTCAGATTTACGGTAACCCCGAGGACTTTAATATGAAAGAGAAAGGCTACAATCTTTATTTCTTTAGGAAACCTGTATTTGATATTCGTGAAATGCAAGCGAACGAAAAAGGAGAATTCCTAGAGAACGGCAATGGAACATTGTGCGGTCCAAATAATCTGGATAAAGAACGCAACATGATGACTGACGATCCCAAATGGCTTGATGTTTCGTACGTGTTGAGTAATTACAAGACTGAAATTTGCAAAAAACATCCAAGGCAGTGCAGACAGGGCTACGCGTGTCCCTACTATCACAATAACCGTGTGTGGGTGAGTAACCGTACCGCAATCCGTTCAATTAAAAGCCCGTGAGAAATTAAAATATCATTCTTTGTTCACGACACAAACTTGAAAGAGAATGCTCTCGCATAGCAGAGATAGTATGGTCATGGAATTTTAAGAAGTTGCATCCAAAGGTTTGCGCTTCGCTTATTGTTCACTACAATAATTAAGTCTTCTGCTGTACTGTATTTGTCATTATCAGTTTAGTGATGCCTTTCCTTCTTGATTTCCTTCAATCATACAGGATAGGAGAAGATGTCCCACGAAGTTCAAATACCGGTCGACGCCGTGTCCAAATGTGAAAAGCGGCGATGAATGGGGTGACCCGTCGCAGTGCGACGCCGGTGATTCGTGCCAGTACTGTCATACCCGTAGTGAACAGCAGTTCCATCCTGAAATTTACAAATCTTCACGTTGCTACGACATCCACACGCAGGCATATTGCCCTCGAGGTGTCTTCTGTGCATTCGCCCACGCTGACAAAGAAGTGACACTAGCGCGGGATTTGAAAGCCCGTGGAGGAAACGCACCTGTGAGTTTGCGTTCTTTGCTGTGATCGAGTGCTTTAAAGAATAAACTCATTGATGCATGAGTGTTTCATGGAAGACATATACTTGTTTGACGCTTGTACTAAAAACGTGTAAAATTTACCAAAAGCCGATCACGACATGCAAAAAAAAAAAAAAATCAGTATATAGTATCTCCTGAATGCAGACTCGAACGATTTGGTATTGTAATTTTCTGTTATCACCTGTGTCGCGTCAACGGTATCAAACTTTTTATTGTTTACATGCCTAAATTTAACTCGGCTTCATTTGATGTCAAAGTGAGGTGGTCCTCCCCAGGATAAACGTTTGATTCGAGCATTTTCCGAGCAAACATGTATCTTTATAATACGAATTCAAACCGAGTTGCGTTTTGGGTTGTAGGCTGCCAATGAAGGTGGCACATCGCTGGGAGAATTGCTTTCTTCAGCACTAGGATCGCAAAAAGAGGAAGGTGATGGGACTAATGCAGCTGAAAATGTTTCTAATCCATCATTGCAGAAATCTCAGCATTTGGAGGCGAGTGTATTTTTGACGTTTTCGTTGCACTTCGGCTCGCCCCTTGATTTGCTTTTTCATATGTTGACGTGTTTCTACGTAGATGGATTCGAATAATGACGCTTCAACGAACGGGTACTTGTCGTCGTCGTTACCTAACAGGGAGCCCATTTCTGGAGGATTACCATCAAAGAAGCCGGGTGTGCCCCAAGCCGCTCCTCCGGGACTGGTTCCAAGGTCCAATTCAATAGGTCATAGAGCAACGCCCGTCAGCTCTCCCGCAATTCGACCTTCGGGAGGATCCTCCGGGATAATTTCTTTGGTATGATATTCTACCTTTTCAAAAATTTTTTCATCCGTGTATGCATCATAACTTTTGAGATCATTGAAAAATTCGCTTTGTGCTCGTTCAAATGCCATAGCGCGGAGAATTGACAAAATCGACTGTCTTCGGTGCTTTCTGTTCCTTCAAAAGCCTGATTTCAAAAAGGAATTATTTGTTCTAACTGGAAACTAGGGATTTCAGTTACTGTATTGAAAGTTTTTATTTTTTCAAGAGATATATTTTTTTTCTTTCTTTTTTCTTCCCTTGAAGATATGTTTATTCTTCGCATGATTGAAGAATATCCCGGTTATCAAGATTTGACGCACTTTTTTAATGCTCTGCTTTACGTTTAGCCGACGAATTTCTCTGAATCGATGGTGTTGCCTGCAAAACCATTCGGTGATATGGACTCGAATGCGAGGCACAATGGAGGAGTTTCTAGTCCAGATATTCTCGCTTTTCCTGAAGTTGCTATGTCGTCGTCGTATTCCAAAGCACCCGGCTCGGAACGGGGTGAACGAGAAGTAATACCGTAGTTGTAGAAATACTGTATGTTGAAAGTATTTCTCATGTTCCGATGGATGTATCGTTCTAGGCGAATCGAAGGAGACAGCTATCTGCGAAAGAAGGATCGCTCTTCGGTGGATTGGAATCAGGCGGACTCGAGGGAATGAGTTACAGTGGATTTCTTGGCAGAGGATCATTTTCAGGATCGCCTTTCTCTCAATGCACAGCTTTTAATCCCCTCGATGGGATAACGGGTGTGTAATCGAGTAAATTTTCAATGGATCATTCGAAGATCGAGTAGAAGGGAGGTGTTTCTTCAAAACGACCGTGTTCCCGTTGTTGCTGATGGGATGGATTTATTCTCCTGCGAATGCTGGAAGACTTATTTTCAGTGTCTATAGGGTTTACTGGGAAATGGTATTTTGTTATTCAGTAAACGTTTCGAAAATTTCAAGAAGCTAAATTCAGGCGAAAATCTGGAAGCGGGTCTTTCCGATTTCTTTAGAGCTAATGATTAACTCAATCTCTCGATTTAGCCAAATTTTCAATGTCAGTACAGTACTGTAGATTCGATTGGCATTGATCGAAGCGTACAATATTTTGAAAGACGTATTTTGAACTGCTAAAATCTGTTTCGCGGGTGTTACGTTTTTAGATTTACCCTGTCTGTGGGTGTTTCAATACAACTTTCAAATCATGTTTTTATTTCCGTAGGCCAAATAGATGATATGACAGTGGATGATCCTTTTTTTGGAGTGTCAACGCACCCATTGGATTTGGAAGCAGATTCTATTAGACCACAAGGATTATCTTTTCCGCGTGGAAGCGCACCAATGTCGATTCCGACTTCAGCATCAGGTCTGCCCTATGGACTTTGGTCGAGTGAATCTCCGGTCATGGGGTCAGGAAATCATTTTGGAGTCAGTATAGGATCTCCTTCTGTCCCGCCAGGGTTTCCGAGACAAAGTAGTATTAACCAGGTTACTACGGGGAAATCAAATGTTCAGGAGCAGGTAATTACTATTCTATGAAATTTTCGCGTTATCTGGCGCTTGAAACCCGCGGAAATATTATTTTGCAGTCACCGAATTCAATGAGATTCGGAAGTCTTCCAACGTCAATGTCGGGCCAGTATCCACCACCAAGTAATACGCCATTAACACAGGAACAAGAGATTGCTAAATTGCGGGAAGAACTTCATGGAAACCGAACGAAAATGGCTTCTTGGGAAGGTAGAATCGCTCAGGCCCGAGAAGCGTGTAACGCATGGCAGAAAGAAGTAGAAACGACGAAAGAAACGTTGAAGAGGGAGCGTCAAGCTAAGGAAGAGGTGAAAGACAATCACGGTTTTATGCATTTCGAAAAAGTCAGAACTTTTGGTCATGTTTATTAGGCGTTGGTTAAGCTGTACTTGCAACAGAAAGATATGGAACAATTGGCGCAGAATTTGGGCAATCAGAACGAGAGTGCGAGCTTGCTGAACATGCTCTCTGCTCAGGATAGGCTTACGGTTCCCGAACTACGGGTTGTGCAAAATTTGATGATCCGTGAATTAGAACGTATTTCCAAGGTCAGTTGTTCGCCCAAGAACTTTTTGGATGAAAATAAACGAATTTGCCTTGCTGATTCCGTCAAGCTGGAGATGTGATCCGATGTTCAAGTAAGTTTTTCTTCTTGCAGAGAATTCAAGACGCCGAATCAGGTGCCAACTGAGTGTCGATGACCTTGGACGAAAGAGGAATGTTGAGCATTGACTTTTTTCTTTTTCTTGCGTAAACAAGCTTTTGGTTTGTCGAAAAAGCATTCATGAATAAGGCACAGGTTTGATCACGATGCAGAAATGATTTGCCTCGAATCAAATTTAGGGGATTTCAAGTGCCAGGAAATATATGAACTGCAGCTCGACTACATTTAAGGATCGCGTTTAGGAATCTTTTCGAATTCTGTCATTATTTTTATTTTTAAGAGAGCTGAATGGGGCTGAGCAACCGTTCGAATTAATTTATTGCTTAGTGTGTGTGATTTTTTTATTCCTCGAAAAAAGAAAAGATCCAAGCTGTTTAGGTTTTTCGTGCCTTGTTCGACCTTCGTTTGCATTGTTTCTCCTTATTTTTCGAGTTTTAAGATCGAATGGGAAGTGGACGAAGGAAATTGAATACTTGATGAGTACAAAAGGAAAACTTCTCTCTCGGGGATATCGCATGGAAAAATCGTGACGGATGTGCGATAGATATTTTTTCCTTCAAATCGGGCAAGTTATAATTTTTTTTTTACGGTCTGATCGTTTCATTGACGATTTTTTGTCTCGCTTCGAATTTCATTTTATTCAAACGGAACTTAAGGATTGTTTGCATATGATGCCATGCTTACGTGAGAATTATGTTTTATTTTGATGCCGTTGGTGGAACGTTTGAAGAGGCAATCGTGAAAATGTTGACTATTTCTAAAGGACTAAAGCTTTTCCAGTTTTCCTGAATGGTTTATTTTTTCAAGTGTATATATTTCTGGACGGCAAGGATTTTTAGTGTGAACTGACCTGCAGTAGTTTGAATTCAGGTTTAAAAACGTCAGTTTTTTTCAATTGATTTTTTTGATGCGTCGCGACATGGGTTGAGTATCTTGACAAGCAATACGTACGTGGGGAAAATAGTTTTTTCATCTTTGGACGAATATTTTGTTTTTGCATGCGTGAAGTGAAAAAAATCATGAGCTATGGAATGATCGAGGATTTCGCTGATGACGGAACCCCTTCTTCTCCGCGATTGGCGACTCTCATCATTTGATGCTTTCCATTTGGTACTGCGATTATTAAAAATTGCTTGTAGTGTCTGTTGTATTGTGTACGGTTTTGAATAAAGTGCAGGATTTTTTTGAGGTCGAAGCATGCGAAGAAGGTCCCACTCAATCCGTGTGGCACACGATTGGCTGGGCCAGTCACATCTCTAAGAATAATGTCAGTTTTAATAATAAAAAGTGAAAATTATTTGGTGGTCCTCGATGCTGAGGTGAATTGACTCGCTAGTCAAGAGTCTGTTTCGCACTCTGTGACGAATTGTTTGTACAGATTCTTGAATCTGTGCCTCGCTCCATTCCTAAATCAATCGAAGGTCGCAGGGCCAAACATTTTTAAAAATCTTCGTATTTATAATACGTCTGAAGGAGAACGTTCTGAGGAACTGTCGGACAATGTACAAGACAAGGTTAATGCCGGCAGTTTTATCCTGAACCTTAAAATGCACCGTGGCGTAGTGCTTCATTGACCTTCAGAAGGTACTGATTTCTTCAGTGAAGGAAAGAATTCCAGGGTTATCAATGGCTGCGTAAAAGTTATAAGTACCAGAAATGATGCCGTACCCATTACAGTATATTAAAGATGAGTTACATCTACGTTGTTGTACATGTGCAAGGTTCAAAACTAACTGGATTTCTCAATGTCGAACCTGAAATACCAAGATGCCGAATTTGTGATGTGACCTTATGGTACTACTTCTACTCAACTCCACTCTATTCAGGGATCAGGGCTACCTCTTCTACTCCACCAGTCGCTCATTAAGTGACTTCAACTGCAATGGTTTGGTGGTGTAGAATTTACAGGGAGTGGTGGGATGATTAACAGTGTAAATATGAAAAATAGTTTTAAAATAAATAATATATATTATCTAGGGAAACTCTGATGGACCAATAATGGTGTAAATATTTAAAAAACCATTTTCAAAATAAATGAAAAAGTTTGAATATCCAAATACCATTGTGCAAATTATGTGAATAAAAAGTCAAGAACATTTAATATCAAATATGTACAGTTATGGTTTTTAAAATTCTTCAAATAGTCTTCATACTGCTGGAATGTATATATTTACAGTATTTGAACAGTGTTTATACCAGTCAAATACTCTAAATAAATAAATATACTGTACATAAAGAAATACTGTATAATGCACTGCATATAAACACTTATACTGTACATACACATATAAATATATATGCAATACTACATTATTACAGTAAATCAAAGTTGCATGCAAATATGGCAGTTTTTTGGAAGAATCATCAAGTCTGAAGACTTTGATCAAATTAAAAGTGCACAAAACCTTTAAAAATTCAGAAATGAATTTTCGATGCATTTCTGAATTTATCTAGTGTACATCAGGGATAGAACCTGTACTGATGCTGCTACTGTGTTTTTCACAATTTGGAGGCACAATTCATCCTTGATATTGTGGAGCATTCAAATACTTCATCCCGGAATATAAGTTCATCAATTAAGATGGCAAACCAATCATGTAAAGTATTGTACTTATTCTATGCCTAAATTCTTTTTCTACATCGTTTTTGAACATGTAATTCCTATCTGCAAGCATGCGCAGTTCATGAAGTCACTCATTCATGGCGTTGAGGGACGGAGTGGAAGGGAATAGCGCTCCATGAGGGCAGCGTGAAAATGACTGTTAACCCAATTGGAGAGACTCATATTTACAATTGCTTCGGCATTACAGTATATCAACGGGCATCGGTACTCGTGTTTTGTGCGTGAAATTTCGCGGCATCACTCGTGAGTTGTTCCGAATCCGATATGCGATGAAGATCATTTATGCAATTGGAATACTGGTTCTTGCCGAATGCGGCAGAAGCAAAAAAATTGAAGGTTCGTGTTTCAGTTATATCTGTTCTGGATTTTTGATGGGATTTTTCTCTATAATTCTATCCGCAGATGAGCCATATCACGTTTCCGATGATATGGAACAAGATTACCGAATAAGCCATTTGAAGACTGCAGTCAAACGGTGTCCCGGTATGTTCTGTGGTCGAATGAAGAAATTGACAGAAGATGGGGAGTTCCTGGGTTGGAGCGAATGTGGCGCTTGTGCTCGAGGGTTTCGCGCGAATTTTTCGATTTGCGAAGAGTGTAAAGGAGAGCCAAGCTTTTACGACTGGACATATCTTCTCTTCAACGTTATACTTGCGCTTATCGGACACGGCATTACGATTGACATCTGCATGGAATCTTTAGTGTAGGTTTCTGCCGAAAAATCTGTTTTTGTTGTCGCGATCTGAAATTTTATCGTTCATTCCAGATCAAGGTCATTCTTCGACAATGCGTTCATATTGCACGTTACATCATTTTTCGAAGTCTGTATTGCGGCTGCTCTGACGCTCATACTGCACGAACCCATTGGATCTCTTACGCTAAGGTCTTGCGGTGTCAAAGGTCTACCGGATTGGTATACCGTGTTCTTCAATCCGCGAATCAATTTTGAGAAGACGATTTATTGCACACAGGAAGCGGTGTATCCATTGTAAGCTGATCGTATCCGGATATTTGTTTCAATGTGCTAATCATATACTGTATGATGAATTTATTTCCATAGGTACACAATGGTGATACTTTTCTATGGATTATCATTAGTGATGATGTTGACGATACGGCCCATCATTTTGACTTTGAAGAAAGTACCAGTTCATCAAGGACGAAACTCTGTGTACATTGCGATGTACTTCCTTCCTGTCCTCGCTTTTTGTCATGCTGCGATCGGCGGTCTGCTTTGTGAGTTACTTAAAATGGGGTTTTATCCAGGAATTGTTGATCTGACCTGCCTTTTTATCCCTTACAGATTTCTCTTTTCCGTACATCCTCATACTTATCGCGCTAACTGCGAATGCCATTCATTTTGGAGGCAAAGCGGATCAAAGTTTTAGGTCTTTACTTGTGGGCAGTGTAAATCAGCTCAGGAATATCGCAATTTTGGGTTGTCAATGGGCCCTTCTTGCGTTTGGGATTGTTAGTTTAACACAGATGTCTCAGCCATCATTGCATTACCCTTTACTGGGTTTGATACCGATCCCCGCTCTTTTCTACATCGTCACCGCTCAATTCACTGATCCCTGCCGACTCCACCTCGATTAGCTGGTGAATATTTTTTCCATTTTCCTTTTAAAATGTGGAAAGTTTGAGAGAATTAAATTTATAAGTATGAGTCTCCGATCTAATATGATCAACTAGATCATCAGTATTGTCAGTCTTCCATGAGGCGCATCTGACGTTTCGTGTAGATTTTGTGCATCACGAATCCATTGGTATCCGTTTTGGAAGTAAAGTAAGAGGATGCGTTTAAGTTCAGGTTGAAGATGGAGAATATTCTTTATTGTAAAATTTTCATCAGAGACCATCGAGAGAGCGCCTTCGGAGAAACTTCGTGGTTTCATCAGCATCGAGACATCCGAGGCGTGGACGTCGAAGTGGCAGCCCAGTCGGAAATATTTATAGCGCAAGTGTTTCGAGTGACGGCATTACAGCACTGCGACGAGGCTACGACGGTGTTACCGCGCGACGCTCTCTCGAAATGCAATTATTTTAGGAAATACCCTTTGTGCACTGGATGATGAGATTTTCCATCATTTCGGATGCATTGCGAGTCGAAAACTTGGCAACATTAGCTAGTTGAACGAATTGATCGTGAAATTCGCATAAGCTAAATTATGAGGTGCGATTGAGTTATTTTTCTACATTTTTACGGGTTGTTCCTGATGTGATGTTCGGATTGTGTTTACCTTTGGGGCGTCTGTGATGAAGATAATATTTGATTACATTCTTTTCGCATTTTTCCCGATCGGATTGGTGTCATCTTTTGAATAAAATGCTCATTTTTCACAGGAGAAACTTCGGGTATATGTGATAGATGGCTGATCGGTTGACGCAGTTACAAGACGCTGTCAATCGACAAGCTGAAAACTTGTGTAACAGCATCGGTATTCTTCAGCAACATGCCACACCGTCAACATTTCCTGGCAAGTTTCTGCTTGTTGTCGAAATAAGAATGTTGATGCATGTCTAGAAGGAAACTTATTTATTGTGATCTTTTCTTCAAAAAAATGCGCGTATTTTCAAGTGTATGTCCTGGCAAATTGAAGAGATCATGGAGGCCACAATGTAAAACCTGGCCCTCGTCGAGTATGGATTTTACCCATGGTACATACGAGAATAATTTGCAATATCAATAAGATGAACTTCTGACGCCTCGCAAAATGATTGAGCAAGTGCATTATATTCGCCAGATTTTCATTTTGTGAACACTTCAATTTAGTTTGAAAAGCAAGAGTCATATTGCGCCTTGAAATATATATTGCCGTATGTTTTCGAAAATTTTGGCATCTAGTTGTACAATAGAACCGGTAGCAAATAAATTGTTATTGAGGTTTTCTGTGAAATACGGATCACTGCCTTCGTTTTTATTACAAGCTCAAGTTTTATATCGCTTATATCTCCCGGACGTCGATGCTTTCTTCTTTGCTTGAAAGTACTGTATCAGGGTTTCTGACTCAAGAAAATTATTACTGTACGCTTTAAACTTGACTCACAAATGTCGCAGGATTTGAGAGGAGTGGGAAACTCGCTGGCACAAATGGCGCCATCAGTGTTACCAACGGCTCGGCTGCCTTACCGGGGTCGAATGGAGCAGCGGTTCCGCCAACCGGTCCAAACTCCGCCGGGAACCCCATGGAGGGCGTATCTGACGACTACGCCAAGCTCTTCGCTTCTCTCATCGCGCGAACCGCCAAAGACATCGACGTGTTGATCGATTCCCTGCCCTCTGATGATCTATCTGGCGAATTACAAGCCGCCTCTTTGCGAACGCTGGAGAAGGAAAACCAGGAAGCTGCGAAGAAGCTCGAAGCTGTGGTCAAACGTGGCGAAAAGCTTCTTGAACAAATTCAAACCGCATTGCATGACATTGCTCAGAGTCAACTGGAAACTGCACGACTATTCAGTGTGGACCATTCGTGATCCTATTATGTTGCTTACTCTTTTTTTATATGCTGTTTTAAGTAGCTGCGCATTGATCAGAAAAAAAAGTATCTGCTTTTCCATTTTCCCTGAGTTTATTTCGACATTCGGTTGTGGTCAACTTTTTGAGTTCCCTTCGGAAACTTGGAACCAATTGCTGCTAAACGTGTATGACAGTTCAATTTTTTTTTATAAAAAATTTAAAGTATTGCGTACTTCAATAGATTCTGATACATTTTCCTTTGGAATTATCTTTCGTCAAAGGCAATCCAAACCCAGTGACGTTTAGTAAGTAAATGACTCATGTGCGGTATTCCAGGCCAGAAAGATGTCGTTCATTTTGAAATCTTGACCAAAACTGCTCAAGTGAAAGTAATATTTCTTCTGGATGATTGGATAATTTTAAGCTATTGGGGGAAATTGGAAGGAATTTCTGCGTATGAAAAGTGCTTTTGCATATTTGTTAATGTATGTGTGATGAAGGAAAAAAAAGTTATTTGCGATGGAGGCTGAATGTCCAAGTATTCCTTTGGCTTACATATAGAGCTTTGCTTGGGTTTAACGCGGATTCGGATTTCAGGTGTTGGTTTTTTATATTTTCATCCAGAATGTGACGAAGTGAAACGAGTCTATTTCCCATGCCACCGAAGTGCCTATCTTCTTGCTCAACGTGGGGGTAAAAGAGACACGGAGTTTTAGTGTTGCATTATTTTGACACATGGCGACCCCTGTGCACTCGTTGTCCAGTTCGAGTGACGAGAGAGACAGATCGCTGATGAGTTTGGAAGTAGCAAGTGTTGCAAGAATCCGAACTGAGAATTACCGCATCCGGAGATGCGGTGATGAGTTACTTATCGGAGGATCCGTGAAAGATGAGACGAGTGCTTTGGATTCGTTGCCGGATATTCTCGACGCTCGATGCTTCAACGTGAGTTGCATTTTCCCTGTGTGGAAAATACAGTATTTGTGTTCTTTAAAAAAAAATCTATGAATTCGTTTTGCGTGAGTAGAAGGTCGAGTCCGTCACAAAATGGCGCGTGCACAAAATCGTAAGTCCGTTATTGGCGCTTGTCCGAAATAAACGCGTCTGAGACCAGCATGTATCCAAAATGACGTGGCGAAAATTGGGGAAGGGGGAAGTCCAAACCTGTACTTGAACTGAGTAATATTGTGAGGCATCAAGCTCAAAAGATCACTCATATACAGTATAAGCTCTGTAAGGGGAACTTCAAGGGACCAGCGAAAAGTTGAAGAACAGAAGACACCAGCATTTGTGTCGTGGGAAAGACATAAGCATTGCAGGAAATAATGATCCGGGATTTTCTACACTGTGGAAAATCCCCGATCCTGTCAACTCATTTCCGAAGCAATTGAAGCTGTAGAATCCTGTTCAGGATGCTGTGATTGGATGCAGGAGTTTATTTGCGCAATTTGTCTTCCAATTCTTTGAAAAACACATCGCTATATTTTTACTGCTTTTCTTGATCTTTCCTTTTGACAATAAAATAAAAGCCAAAAAGCCTCCAGAAAATTTGAGTTGGGGATGTTTGATCAGGAAAGCCTTTGCGATATAAAGTTTTTTAATGCATTGTTTCTAAGGGTATGAAAAATATTCGAAAAAATGTGTTTTAACTGTGTTAAGCTAAAAAATCCAGAAAATTCTTTTTTCAGCCTGGTACTGTACCTTATTGAAAAAAACTTTCCGAGAATGAATGAGATATTTGAGCGTCTCGAAATCAGATCTGAAGTTCTTTAAAGCTATTGTTAACTTTGTAAATGCTCGTAGTTCTGGCCGTGCGGTGTTTTCACAACACGCCGTTTTGATACGCGCGGAACTGTCTCGGCGCCACGTTGGCATGGTCATACCTATGCCCGTTCCGACGTCGAATTGCAGTTCTCACGCCGTCTTACGCATTTATTTTGCATTAACTGGTTTCTATTTATTCTTACAATCCCGAAAAAAACTGGAATAACGGAAATGAATTTTTGAAATCTCGTGGCAAAGAATATTGCGAGAGAGGAAAAATGATGGGCTGAACATCGATTTTCTGTTGTCGGGGCCACGGAATGATGTGCTCTGCTCTAGGGTGCGAAAGAATAAGCGTAATAAGTCATTCGGCGTGAGCTCGACGATCAGGAACAATGCCTGAGAGGAAATTGTTGCTACCTCTGATTTATGAAGTTTCTCTGCGTCTTTCCTGGGACGTACAGCACTGTACCCATCGATTTTCTTGCTCAGAACGGGATCGTGGAACGAAACGAATGGGTCTTATCAAGAAGCGAATATGATACTCTGAAACTTTCGGCGGTTGTCGGATGTGCTGGAAATTCAAGATCGTAGTGTTCTTCAAGAGAGAGAGAAAAAAAGTTATCCTGAGATGGGATTTATCTAGTGAAATGGCGTCATTTTTGAACGTTGCGCTGGAAAAACATTCTTATGCTATTGATTTCAGCTGACTATTCCTTTTGTCATTAATCCTTTGCGTATGAAGAGTTTTTTTTGAAGAATGAGATAATGATTGGATTTTCACTTATAAAAAAATCAACTGGGATGCTGAGAACACTCGAAACTTTCTGTACGAAATAAGTGCTTATATTTAAGATGCAGGCTATTTTATTCTTCAATGCTCGAGAATTGTAAAATCCAGTTTTGCGTTCGAATTCTGAACAATGAACACAGCTTGCCACAAAATTAATCTTCAATTCAGTTTTTCTAAAATTCGAAGCGGTACTCTGAAGTTCTTCAACGTAAAATTCTTCTTTTTTGTGTTTGTTTTTGTTTTTGCGTCGTACTTCAAGAACAAAGTCGATGCGCGAAAATTCATCCGAATGCTTTTTACCATGACCAAATTTTGATGATTTTAGGGTGTATCCTTCATAAATAAATCGACCGACATTCGTGTTATTGATGAGCGCACAATATTCTGAATCGTTGAGAAAGTTTTCTTTTTTGTGCTCTGAATTTTGAATTATTGGTTCCAGACGAAACGTTGTTGCGAAAAAAAAGAAAAGAAAAAAATATTACGTGCTTGTGAAACATACTCTTACTTTTCCTCTGCATTCCTCAGCCGAAAAAGTTTTCGTGCCGACGAGCCGTGATTTCGGAACCCGCCTTTCGTTTCACGATAGTCTGCGCCTTGTCACCTGCACCTTGCTTGTTGTCCCCACCCCCTGATTTCTCGGCTGCATTTTCTATTGTTGCAACCCCCCCACCCCCTCCTCCCACGCCTGACGTTCGTCTTCCTTAGTCTTCTTTGTCGACGATGTCGTAGCTTCCTCCCTCTGCACCTGTGGGCGACTGGGTGCCGGGTCGAATAGATGTCAAGCCCATCTGAACGTCAGCTCGATTGCTAACGGACTTCAAATAATAATGTATAAGTGAAGTTGTACAGGATAGAGTTATGACTGGAATCGTCTTGCAACTAATTTCAAGGGACCAGAAAAAGTCGTTCTAAGAAAGAATTTCCTCGTACATTACTGTAGAGAATTCCTGTGTAATTGGTGATCTCTACGGTACCCAAAAAAAAAGCGTTCTGCGGAAAATTGTTGCAGTCAAAATCGTTGTAAATATTCAGAGAGAGAGAGAGAGGGAGCCGCATTGTGTAATATCGATAATAACATTGTGTAGCACTGTTGTATGGTACAGTAGTACAGTAATTTATAAGTTTATATAATAATCCGGGGTATACTGTATTACTGTAGTTGTTTGATGTACTGTACGTTCTTTTAAGGAAAACGTTCAAAAAAAAAACAAAAAAAACAAATCCTAGAAAGTTGAGGTGTATGGTTTATTAAAAACTGAATCATCCGTTGTTTGACATGAAATATTAGTAAACCTAAAAAAGTTTTAGTCAAATTTAAGGCTAGGTCGTGAAGTTGGTTAAACCTTAATTACTGGAAAGGACTCTCCCTGGGAGGCACAGTACAGTATTTTTTTCCCTGGATGATACACTAAGTAGTTGTTTCTCAAACACTAGGCTGTCATAAAAATAGTCTCCGCGAACAGTTGGAAAAGTTATCCCGTATGCCAAATAAATTGTCATCACCGCACGAAAACATGAGGGAATGCATGACTGTGTAGCAATGTCAATATTTTTAAAATTTTGTAATTTACTGAACTCGAACAAGATCTTGTTCGTCTATAAGACACCATCTACAGTACGGATAAACTCAGTTACGTGACGCTCAATTTTCTTCGGCGCTTATTTGAATGGCGCTCAGTTTTCATCGGTGCTCAGTTGGAATGTGGTCTGTTTTCATCGGCGCTCAGTTGAATGGTGTTCAGTTTATTCTGTCACGGAGCGACCGCGGCTAATGGATACAACGGAATTGTTCTCTGGTCTGGATCCGAAAGGGACGCTACAAAATTTCTTTGTTTTGGAGTACATTGAGAATAGAGCAGATCCTGATGAAATCGTGAGGATTTCTTTTTCTTGAGTAAAATATCATAACCGTTATTATCTGCATAATTCCGCAAACGTGCTTCTCGTGTAATTTTTAGCTCCCGAAGTTATATCGAACGCGAAAAATGAAAATGTTGAGCCAAGATTTCCCGCGAAAAATTAAATCCCGGGGATCCTCAGAGTTCTCATGTCCCGATACGTTGAATTAAATCTACAACAATTTTGTCTACAAGGATATTCTTCGTAGAAAGAATTTTTTTTTATTCCTAAAGAGCTTAGCTTCCATTGATGTCTTACTTAGATACTTCACAGCTTCTCTACGATGCATTGTTCGGATGTTGTAAATTAACCTTTGTTCTTTTGAGTGGCGTACTTTTTTTCCTCGTTTGCTTTCTTGATCTTTCTCAATTTTTTTTGGAAATTTCCCAAATTTTCCGATTCCAATCCGTGGCTTCTTTTAATTTGAGGGAATTTCTCGATTAATTTTCATAGAAAGCCGGACGTGAATATTTAGTCTTCCGCAAGATCAGTGAACCAGGCATATGCATGAACGCTGTGTGTAGGTTGTTCATCGGAAAATTCTGTTTTGGAAAAAGCAAATGTATGTGATGATTATGTAAGAAAAGGAAGAGCGTTATTTTTTTAAATGTCCGACTCTTCTTTTGAGGGAAAGTATATGAGCTTGTTGGGTGTGTTTTGAAGAAGAAATTGATCATTTGATTTCTCTTTGTATATCTTCACAGTTCAGTATTTTTTCTTATTCGCAGTGAACATCTTGAATTTCATCGAAAATTGTGAATGATTCAAATTGGTGGTTTTATTTTTCTCAGCCCTATCTTTTTTCTTCTTACTTTCTCAGATTTTTTCTGCAAATGATTTCAGGATCGTCATGGTAATAAATGCATTCGTTTTTTGTTTATTTTTGCCCCAGCAGTTGATGAAATGTTCTGCACTCGAATTTTAGTAGGGTAAACTTTTTGGAAGGATTTTTACTTGCGGGTTTTGAAACACGATATTTTACCCTTGTGTACTGTATCGCCTGGTGTGCTTCGGAACGCCTTTTACTGGATTTTTTTTCTTCAAAGGGGGAATAAAATCTTACGAAAATTTCATCGCCCACAATTATTACTTGTGAGTTTTGGAATACTGTACTATATTTCACCCCTGTGTGTGTTTTTTAGCCTGATGAACGTCTTTCACTGGAATTCTTTTTAAAAAGAGGGAATAAAATCTTACGAAGAACCCATTCCCCACAACCTGAACGTGAATGGAAAATGAGGGGTTCACTGCGTGCACACACCCCCGCGCGCGATTTCCGTCGCCGGAGTTGTCGATAGACGAATTCCTCTGGAAGCGGTATTCTCTTGTCGCTGGCGACATCCACAGACTTTACTGCTTATTGTTGCCGTCGTGGCCCCGTTTTTTCTTTCTTTTCATTTCCCTCTTGAACCAGGGTTTTTTGACCTATGCTTCTGGAAAGAGGGAGGAGAATGGATGGAAGGAAACGGAAGTCGAGGGTGTGATGCGAGAACTGATTGGGTTGCTCAAGTTGGAGGGGATCTGGTTCATTGATTCAGCGAATTCTCGGACTGGGCTGCTTGAGTTGCTCAAGTGATTTTTATGAACGTACTTCTCCTGGTTATGATTTTTTTTGTGGATTGGTTTCATGAAAGTTTTGGGTTTGGATGGTTAATTGTCTGATGCCCGTGCGTAATGAAGGAGAAATTCACGTGCAGCTTTTCGTTATATTTTATCGATTGTTGATATCTTTTCACGGTGTTCAGCATATTCCCCACCGATTGAGAACGTATTTTTGAGCTCAATTTTTTCAAGTATGTAAGCATCCCAAAATTTCTGATTTTGACACGTTTTCGTTTTCGAGCGGGAATTTTTTTTTCTGATGAGTCTACAATGCTCGGATCAACTCTGATTCGATTATACAGTATTACAGTACTTATTTTTTTACTTGAACATTTTCATGGAACTCTGATTAATTTGAACTATGAGCGGAAATCAGATAAATTTTCATGCTGTGATTGAAAATTTTAAAATCATTTTTCTCTGTGGAAAGAAAATAAAACTCCGAGACTTGCCGAAAGCAAATATTTCTTGGGGGTTTTTTGTGAGGATTGAGTCTGTTTGCTGCTATGATTTCAGAATTAAGGTAGCCAAACATATGTTTTTTAGCTCGTCAATGCTCAAAGGACTCAGAACGTGAACGATCACCTCTACATTTTGCAGAACACTTTTCAAGAATTTTCAAACAAAATATGTTGAAGAAGCGTCTTTTCACTCCATGTTTAGTTACAGGGGTTCTTCAGCACCCCGTGGAATCCGGACGTTGTTCATATTCGTCCGTAAATGCTGATGTGATAGTTCTGAGACTTTTTTTTGGCAAAAACTTTTTTTAGGGATTCAGATCGCAAACGTTCTTATTTTTCTTTATTTTGATTTTCGGAGCTTGTGCGGTGTTTTTCTGAGACGGTGCTTTCTGTTGTTGAAGAAGTTCAGAACAGAGAAAAGTACCGAAAAATCTGGAGCATGTTACCCGAAGCGTGAAGCACTGTTTTTGAGGAATGCGGGGGTTTTTCTTCTAAAACTCAGGAACTATTTCGGAGGTTAATATCTTGCCAAGAACGAGGAGTTCCGTTCCGCCGGAAATATGTCGGAAGAATGGGGAGTCATACAAAGTTCTACTCTTTTTTTTCTTCTTCTCGAAATGTGTTCGTGAGGGTTGTGAGACTGACTAATGCACAGTAAAAGAAGTACTTTTTATCCTGCTTGAAGCACATTCTATGCCTTCAAGTTTTTGTTAAGTTTGAAAATGCTCCGTCTTCATGCGGAATTGACGAATGTCGTCTGACATTTCATTTTGCGGTCCTCCTTTTTGTCACATATGTTCGAAAGTTTCCTAGTGATCTGATTTTCATCTAGATTCTGGAGTGCGTGACTTGCATATTTTGTGACCCAGTTTTCGGTTCAGCAAGTTCAACCGTCGCGAGAAAATGTTTTTTTTTGTTCGAAAATATTTCTTATAAACGAATTGTTGAGCATAGCGTTCGTGTCGTACTTATTTTCCCTTTTTTTTGTCTTCGGAGCCTCTAGAAATGGCCGACAGGCTTCAGTCGTTTGTCATTCTCGAAGACTTATAGATTTCAAATTTTGAAGATTCAATTTTTCTCCTAATTTACTTCATCGCATTCATTTCATATTTTTGTAGATTTCTGGGAACGAATCCCTGAATTAATGGGTTTTATATTTCGAAAGACATTTGTGCCTTGTTTTTGTTTTTGTTTTTTTCAATTTGAGTAGGGAATTCTTCCTGAAAATTACTTCAAACCCATATCCTTCGTTCATGCGTTTCATAAAGTTTTCAATGAAGGAAGGCATCATGAAAAAAGAAAGAATTTCAACAATGTAAATTCATAATCAAAATGTCCAAAATCATTCTCAGTTTTTGTGAGTGTGGGGCATGTAATTCTTGGTAATGACCAGATGTTAACCCCAGAAAAATCCTCAATTTCTTTGATGTTGGACCATTTTTCGTCCAGGACGGTGCATTTTGTGACTCCAAGTGACATGACACTATATTGGGGTTTCAGGAAAGCGTTTGTCGCTATGCGAGGGTGGCACTAAATCGAGGGTTGCCTGTGCTGTAAATTCAACTAAAAATCATTTGATTTGTAAAGACAGTGGCGGAAATCGGAGGCAAGATAATCATTGATTTCAAAGCTATCTCGCGGAACCAGTTGTAAGGCGCCCGTCAACCAATGATCAAAAAGGCCTCGTTTTAAACTTACCACTTGATATTATTATCATTAAGAGATTTTAGGATTTAGAAAACAAGGAGGAGTTGGAGGAAATTGCGCGGCTCAAGTGCTGAGCCGACGTCGTCATCGTCGTTGACGTCGAAAGGGAAGGGGGGAAAGCGTTGCCCCTGCTCACCTGAGCGACGGGACCAGGTCTGCAATTATTCTGGCTTGGGGAAGCTCGTCGACGGGGCGTCTTTTTCCTCAGCTCACCACCACCACCACCACCATTCTGCATAAACCTCCTTTTTTTTCTTCTTCCTTGTCTTATTCTATTCCATCCCATCCGACGGTCGACGGTTTATACCCTAGTGGTCTTTGTCGCCCATTTGCGGTCGGACCTCTTGGATCGCGTGTCGAGTGCTGACGAGGATGTCGACGGGTTGAGTTGGAGATCCGGTGCACATGCAAAAGAAAAAAAAGTGATTTTGCTCTCTCTCTCTTTCTCGTTTTCTCCGCCCCCGTCGTGTATTTTGCCATCTCGCAGTTTCTTTTTATTCGGTTTCTAGTGGGTGATGAGTTTCAACTGTGACAAGCTGCCAGGAAGAATCGCCATTTTTTTGAGAATGTAAGCGGAGATCCCAGGTTTTTATTTTTTAAATTTAAAGCGAGTATGATTTTTTTTTGTATCCGAGAAGAACGTTCAAGAATTTGTCCGGCATTTTCTGTGCGAGAAGACATTGAAATTTGCTAGTTTTTTTTCATGTTTTTGTAAGGTCAGAGGAGCCCAGTGTCAGAATTCTTCTCTTGTGGAAGAGGAAAAATCGGAAGATCAGATTATCGTTTCAGCCGCAGATATTACCGGTATCAGAATTTCTACATGTTTTTTTTTCTGTAGTACTTTACTGTACAGTATTACCGAACGGTTCATCGCAATATTGATCCAACATCTGGATTTAGACTATCGGCGACATAATGAAAGAATTATTGAATTTTGAAGAATATAAATAAGACCTTTCAACTGATCATTTCAGCTTGACAGTTTTGGTACACAATACTTAATGTTGTGAATTACGAGAATTTGCTCGGAACTTTTATCGGTATCGTAAAAAGGAATTTTTCCGGGTATCAAAATTTGGAAGTCCTTCTCAACCAAATCGCTATGGGATCGATACAGTACCAAGATTAAATTTTTCGTTGAGCTTTTTCTTGTGATATTGACTCAAGCAGGTTCTTACCTAAAAATATTTGCTTTTCACGATAATCGTTACATTTTTTTTTATAAGAACTCAAGATTTGCGGAGATCAGAATTTTTTTCCTCAGAACATGACGGATCTCATTGAGAAAATTGTCACTGGGAAAATCTTTAAATTCTGGAGCATTTGGTATCATTCAAGTTTCAAGTAACTAAGTAACTAACTTGAATAACTAATTTTTGTCGCTTCACCATTTTTATCTTTGTCGGCGTTTGAACGGAGGTCAGGAAATGATCAAATATTACTCCGCAATCCATAAAAACTTGAGAAAGACATTGAATCATACCTCGTCAGTTGAAGAAAAATAAACCACTCGGAATCCTTTTGTGAAAGCAAAAAAATATATTTTTTTCGAACTTTTCGTGAAGACAATTCTTTATGCGTTTCAGCCTTACTTATGGTGTTGATGTTCAAATTTAAAAAAAAGCGACTGGAACCTTTACCGTATGTGCCTCTTGGATAAAAAAAATGGCATGATAAAACTTGCGAAAGAATGAGTGGTATGAGAAATTGAGAATGTCGTAGATTTAAGAAGGTTTTTGAAGACTATCTTCGATATTTGTTCTTGACATCGACTTCGTCTGAATCTGATAATTTGATGTAAAGTACTCATAATTGAGCATTTGATGTTAGGGTATGCATCGAACGCAAAAAAAGGTTGAAGATGTTGAATAACACAGGATTTATTGTTCTTTTGTATTCAGGAGATCAAGTAGTCGGATTTGCGGGATTTTTGATCCCGATTTCCTTTTTGTAAGAGTCACTAGATTCCAGAGAATCTTAGGGCTTGCACTTTTATTAGTCTTCTTTGAGTGGAATTTTTTCTTCTCTGTGAGTGAGTGAATGAATCAAGAAGCGGAGTCTCACTTTGGGTTTGAAAGTGGGAGGGGAACATGACACACTTTCCGATGGATTAAAGCATGGGCAATGAGAACGGACGCCTGCGAGACTCCCCGGTATCTGAAGACTGCATGAGCGACGGCGTCGTGCTCGACAAGAAATCTCCATCAGAGACCCCGAAGGCGTCCGGACGCCACAGCGAGCCAGAGTATTCTTCAGCCCTGCAGCGCCCGACGCGTCGCCGCCGCAGCAGCGCCCATTTGGCAACGACGACGACGTCGTCGTCAGCATCAGCCGCCACGACGCGTCGGCGCCGTCGAAAGCCCGCCGACGCGAGAATTGACGAGGAAGACGAGGACGGCGACGATTACGGCTTTCGAATGCCGCCCGGCGCCATTTCCGCGGGTTATGACCGGTTTACTGAAGCGGCGCCGTTGCGGACGTCGTCGCCGGCTGTGAAACCGTCGCCGGTGTACCACACGTATTCTGGCGTGGCGCCCGGTGGTGGCGTTGTCGTGGCGCCGGCGATGGAACGGGGTCCGATTTCCGGGCCAGTGGATGATAATTACAGGAGTGACGTGAGGAGGCTTTTGCAGGGGTTCAAGGGTGGAGAGGAAATGAGAAGTGCCACCCCTTCGGCTTACGGGATGCCGGTGGTAAGATTATTGCATTGTGTTGTTGATTTTTGAAGACCTTGGTGAATTCGACATCCCCACCCATTTATGCGGTGAACAATTTGCGCGATTGCCCTTAGGAGCGCCGACTGAATAATTGCGAGGAAAAACTGCGCGCCACTGAACTGAGCGTTTATGTGTAGATAAGAAATTTCTAGAAGGCGTTGTGTATAAAAATCACGATGGATCCTTTCACCTTCTTGGATGTCATAAATGTAAAACTACTCTCATGTGACAGAAACGCCAATTCGTTGCAATTTGGGATGATATGTACATCAAGAAGAGGATTCCCAGATAATACAGAATTCCAGTCCTGGCAAAGATTAGTAGCTTTGGATTGTGTGAAAAATGGGTCGCCGCGTTTGATTGTACGTAGTGTGGCGTGAAAATCACGTAAAAATCAGAATTGCTGCGAATGAAATGAAATGTAGTCATCAGCACCTGCTTTCTACTATTCCTTCAAAGCCGCGATTTTCGATCAGCTTTTAAGAATTCGACAACGCAATTTTGGCGCAGTTTTTCCTCCAAAAACTTATGAAGAATTGCTTTAAATGTGAATGCCTCGCAATGAGGCGAGAATCCATTGTAACTTGATACACATTTCTGCCCAATTTTGAGGCACTTTTTGCTAATATATTGGCATCGTGAATCGGTTTGTACTGAACCATGTCGCAAGCTCTGAGAGTTGATGAGCGTGAAGGTCATGGGTCAGAATTCGGAAGAAGTTCGGGCCTGAAAAAAAATAAGCCGTGTTCCTTTTGTTTGGCGTTGAAAAATATTGGATGAAACAAAGGCGGTGGAAAAATTAATAATACTGTGCTATGCTTGTATGACAAAGATCTAGAAGAAGCAACCAAAAGAACGGAGAAGGATGCTTTGCTGTCGGCATTCATCAAGTGTCGAGTGTCAACTGTCCACGTGGGGATTTCAGAGCGTCTTTCCTATTTTTTCATGTGCGTGTCCAAGATGCTTTTCCGGGGTTTTTGTCTTTTTTCGAAAATTTGAATTGCCGGCAAGAACATTTTCTATGATTTCTTTTGGAAACGCAATTATTGTTGTGTGTCGTAATTTCGAGGGTGAAATGGGTTCAAAGAGGACTTCACTTTCTCTTGAAGGTGTTGGTTGGTTGTAGGTATGAGTATGAAATATTTCGATTTCCATGGGGGGTTTTCCGTTGGATTCCGGTAAAATGATGAGTCTAGTTTAAAGTTTTTCTGAGCATATTCAAGGGATTCCCCCCCCACTATTTTGAATCTAGCGAAAACTTGGCACAAGGGATTCAGCCAGAAAGATTTCACGTGTCAGCGCGTTTTGGATGGCGCGGAATGCATCTTCCTGTGGAACGTTCAAGCCACATTTTCAAGGGTTGCTTTTGATGTTCAAAGTCGTTATTCTAACACGCTGGAATTTCAGTTTTTCTCTTTCTCCTGGCATTTTTATTGTGTCAGTCAGTCAGTCAGTCAGTCATGAATGCTTTTGTTGGGTCCACCCCACACGAGTTCGACAGTCACTTCTAATTTTTTTTTTTTTTCGTTTGTGTACGCACAAGACTTGAACTTGAGCTTGTTTCATAGCGATGAAACAACGACGTGGAGTGCGAATGTTGTGCAGCAAGAAAATGGGTCAGTGCTGTACTTTTCTTATAACCTTGTGACGCGCGATTTCGGAGCATTTGTTGAGGATTAGCTTCCTAATGGCTTTAATTTCAGACCGACTGCCTGGTGAAGTACCGTTTTATGTTCGCGTGGAAGTTGGTTCAGGATACTTCCGACTGGACTGGTTTCCAAATAAGGATATTTCAAAACTACGAATCCCCTGCAAAGGAGTTGAAACTCGAATTCCATTGTTCGTTGCATATTATTTTTATCTCATCATTTCATGGCTGCCTCGGCGAATGAAATCTGTCCGGAAAAGTTGCTAAAGGGAGGAAAGTTTGTTCCAACTTTGATATCTTGCGAGACACAATCGCTGGAAAGTTGAATTTGATTTCAAAGAAATGCCAATGCCTGGGCTTTCAGATGATGCCAATTTTTTCTTCAATCAATAGTGCGTGTATGTGCAATTTTATTTTCAATTCAAATCGATTTTCTTGGGCAAGGGCAAGAGCGTGATCGTGGTGATAAATCCGGGAAAAGAAAAGGTCTTGGTTTTTGAGTAGTTGGAACAGATGGCGGTCGTGTTCCAAGAAAGGAATCAAAAGTACTGCCCGGAGATTGTGAAGAAGGATGCCATTCATTTTTGGGTAAATAATCGTATCATACCGAGAGAAAATTACGTGTAACAACGCATTTCGCTTGATATCAAAATGCAGAAGTTTTCCCTTCATTCTTCGTAATCAAAATCAATTAAGTTGTCAGGCATCATTAAAGAACGTTCCGAATGGCTCTTGTGAGCGGAGAATCTGAGAATGACATTTTTTGCTACCGTATCACATGAAGGTTTTTTTTATTCATTTTTAAATAGAAATTTGATTAGTAAATATTCCAGGACACTGCATTGTCTGCGCATTTTGAAAAGGTTCATTCTCTGCATTGTCGGGAATAACAGGATGCATTAAGAATGCTTCGTAAACGAATCGCTTCGTTTCGGTTGGGTTGTTGATTTTACCGGATGAAGAAACAGATTTTTGACCGGAAGCGTAGCCGAGATTCACCTGCCAGTAACTTTTATAATACATGCGCATCGCGTGATCCAATTCGCTGTGGATTATTATTTTTTGGAGTACAAGAAGCTCACCGTGATGTATGTCAGTTTTTATGAGTGTTTACTGCTGTATTTGTTTATTCAGTGTTATCCTCATTTTCTCAAAGACTCAAGACCTTTAAAACTTCCAAGTTCGTGTGTCTCCTTCAAGGTGGCGCTGGATTGGGAAAATTGCTTGGAAAGTCTGTTTCCTTTCAGACCAAACTGGCCTTTTATTGTACTCCTGAGTACACAACCAAAACTGCACCAGACTCTAGAGACACAGCAACACACAGATTTCTTACTCTGAATTCTGCTTGAATGTCAAAGATGCATCAAGAAAATACAAGTTGAGAGCTGAAAAATGAAATTGAAGTTCTGAGCTTTTAAATTGAATGCCACTCCCAGCTTCTCCAGACACTAAAACAGAAAACTTGACTCATTTTCAGAAATAGAAATGTAAGCTATTCTCATACACTCCCAATTCCCAGCGCTGAAATTCAAGAAAAACCCAGGTATCCAGTTCACGTGCCTCACTTTTTTTTAGCAGCTTAAATCCTTAAAAGCACAACCTTCATGAAATTTTCTTTGCTCCAGAGAGTAGAACCTCTGAAGTTGAAATCGTTTAGGAAGGATAAATGTCAAATTTTGACTGCAGATTTATTTTAGAAGAATTTTTGCTGGAAGAATATTTATTCAATATAGGTTTTATTTGAACTCGATGGACCACGTGAAAGTAGATTTGTATTTGAAGGAGTAAAAATGTGTATTTTTTATGGCATGCATTTGTTGCATATTTTTGGTCACAGTTTCTTGGCAGACTAGGAACAAACATCAGCTTATCCTTGGAAGAATTTTTGGCGATTATTTTATAGCCTTTTATTTTTGCATCTATTTTCAAACACATATTTGGTTGATTGGTCTCTCAAAGTTTCTAAATTACAAATTTTCATATTTTGATTTTAAAATTGAATTGTGTTCCTGATTTTCCTGCGGATGACTGAAAAGCATAAATTGGATTTAGGAAGATGGTAATTTTTTCTGGTACAATTTTAAATTGAAGTTTTTAATATTGTTAAGTGATGGCAGTCTTGGATGGGCCCTTGGTTGTTCAAAGGCTTTTATAAATTTTTTGTGTGTGTCCTTGTCTGAATGTGTTCTTTAATTTAATGGAGTAATTTTTCCATGAAGATTTTGCTCTTTTGTTTTTCTTCTATCCATCGTTGGGTCATGGCAGGTCAGAGGATTGGGGCTGTGATTCCAGCCAGCTTGTTGATATGCCAAGGCTTGTTTTTGTGGGATGGAGTATTGACCAAGCTCGAACCCATGGTGCCGGGTTCCCATTTATTTTTCAGTTAAGGGAATTTCCCGTCATGGGTTTTCTGGGATGGTAGGGGCGGGTTTTCAGTCATGCAGAGGAATTTTCAACGAGTCAATGGAGTGATTTCACAAGTCATTGTTTAAAGCCAACCCATAATTCATCCCTGAAAGAGCTGATTTTCGGAAAATGATTTATTTCTTTATTATTCTCAATTTGTTGTAGATTTTTGAAGGACATTTAGGTGAAAGTTTTATAAAAAGCACTATGATGAATTTAATTAATTATTTAGTTATTTGATTATTTAGTTAGCTCACGGATTCCATGCAGCCCATTCTCGAGATATTTTCTTAGTACAGTATGTCGAACTGTCTCAGAAGTACGCCGTCTCTGCTAAATATACAATAATAATGACGAACATAAATATCAGATTTTTAAAACTTTGATTTGATCAATGGAACAGGCAATTCATTGATTGTATTTTATCTTGCGCTCAACAATAAACAGTCAGTTTTTTCTAAATGCCTACTTTCGAGCTGGCCATGAATAATTTTTTCATCCAGTTCACCAATTCATGCAATATCGCGATATTTTCGAATTTTTGGGACAAATTTCCTGTGCTCCGGGGCGATAAAATCCAGAGACTTTTACAATTTTCAGATTTTAAGCCGCTCGTAAAATTATTAAATGTCACTTATTCATTTTCAGACACTTGATGTGGAAAAAACCTTAGTATCTCCTGAAATTGTTTAATAACTCGTCGAAAAATCCGAAAAGAGATCATTGCCTATCCTCCTCCATGCTTGAAAAATGTATTCATATTTTTAAAGCTTTTTTTTTTTTTTATAACAAATTTCATTGATTTATTCATTTTTTGATCATGGCAGGGAGAGTTTTGGATTCTTTGTCATATCTATTCTTGTTCGTGTCGGTGTAAAATATGGTAGTTCACATCTTTTAGATTTTGACAATTTATAGAATACAGTGGTTCCGTTTTTTGATGATACGATGCATTCTCGAATGCTGAAGGGACTTCGTTTCGTGCGGTATGTATTTTAGTGTTTGATTTCCGAAGACCATCCTGCCTCGTGGAGTCACTCAATACATCGTTCATAGTTTCTCTATTCGTAAGGTTTATTCGCTCAGATTTTTCCTTGGCACACGCTGGTATCCCACGAGTTGGATTGTGAACTTCCGGATGTGTCATGTAATCGGATATCGGAAGTGGCCCCGGCGAAGTAATGAAATTGTTATCAGAGCTTGAACGTGAGTCTAGGGACCTGAGACACGACAGAATTTGCTTGGAGGTCTCCAGTTTCAGTTCAAAGACTATGTCCGTGTGTTCTGAAATGTTCGAAAAATTTCCATAGGTGGTTTTTTATTTGATTTGATTTTTTGTGTGTTTCTTTTGAAAAGTTGTGAATTTTGAGTCATCAGTGAAGTTCACAGTGAGCATCTGAAGCCTTGTAGTGACTTATATAGCTTAGAAATGAAAAATGCAACGGGATTATGGAGAACAATGAGAATACGATTTCTGTTCGCACTCATCCTGTCTCTTATTCCTGAAGCTTATATTCCTGCGAGCAGTTGGAGAAAGATTAACGCATTTCGGATTAGTGCAAATTATCAAATACGCTAAAAAAAATGTTAATGACGTGCTGCCTTTAATCATTCCAAGACTGAGAATGTAATTCTTCGTGTCATCCTGGACGCACAAACATTTTTCGGAAACTCCACCCACACCGTTTTTATTCATTTCTATTTTCGTGTCCCAGGTCTTGAATGAAGCGGGAACATTTCAGGGAGTATTGTGTTTCCTTGGATAATTTTTCACTGTTGAACCTCGGTGTTCTTTTTTTTCTCCCACATGTTGTACGGTATTCTTGAAGTAAGTAATCCAAACCAGCTACAGGAGCAGCTATTCAAACGCGCGCACGTGGGCGCGAGTGTTTCGACGGAAATGACGAGTACTTTGTCGCTAACCGTCTTCCCTCGTTTTTTAAATCGCGTGATGAATGTGAGAAAACTTTCAGAATATTGTGCCGAGAAAGAAAACAGAAAAAAGGGGGAAAATGAGGAACACATGAGCGTAATATTGAGGTTGGAAGCTTCCGCCACATTTTTATATTGGTATTTGAAAATTGAATGCGTTGATAATTTTTTCCAGAGTTTCTTTTGGAACCAACTTGAATGCCAAGAAGAAAAATAGAGAAAAATGAACTCTTTGTCGTATCGCGGGAGTAGGAATTTCGTTTTTTTAAATTAATCATTTTTTGTCCTTGAAATTTTTGTTGAATCCACCGTATGAGCATCCGGATGTTGTCGTCCATAATCGCATCGCCATCGATTAAACTTTCTTGTCATGGAAGGCTGTGCTTTTTGTGCTGAGTTGCATGGCGGTTCACGTGCTGGCCTTTTGTACTTAACGATTGTGCGTTTCGAGCTTACTCATTTTTTTATTGCAAAATTTTTGCATTCTTGTTTCCGGATTAATTCGAGCACGAGTGCGTTTTATTTTTGCTTCAAAAGGTTCCGTTTTTGAAATGCTGTACGTGCAGTACTTCGAAAAAGCTATTACTTGTGAAATGTGTTCTCTGAAAGAACTCCGTGTTTATTCATTAGACCAGTGTTCCACAACCTTTTTGGGTCCACGGACCGGCAAATTTCCATTAATTATTTTTGCGGACCGGCAAATTGCCCAAAAAAAATTCTGCTGACTGGCAAAAATTCATAAAATTGTTACAGACTTGAAAAATTTCGCTTGATAAACTTAATGGCAGATATATAGAAGTTTATGCTTTTTGCAAAAATTGAGTTAAGCACATATGAAGCAGCTGTAGCTGAATATCATCGAAAACTTAGAAAGGTTGGCTTGTGAAAGGTTTCTCAGAATGAAAAATTGAAATAATTTATTTCAGCTGGTAAAAATGTGTCTGAAGTGTTATTAGGAGAAAAGCCAACTTTTATTTTTCATCAAATGATTTAAACTGGCATTGTCTTTCCAAGGTTTTAGATGATGACAAAAGAATTCATTTCCACGTATAATAAATGTGCAGTACTAAGCTAAAAAATTGTCCACGGACCGGCAAAAAACTTCTGCGGACCGGCGTCTGTTCACGGACCACGGGTTGGGGAACACTGCATTAGACGATCAGTGAAAAACCCTGGGATACTCTCTCAAGTTCTACTGTACTTGGTTACATCCAATTTGTTTTCGTTACTGAATGTTTTCCTTCTCTGTGCCATTTTTGACGTTCAGTACTTGTGGTTTCGACTTGGGGAGGTTTTTAGTTAGAGATACTGTACAAGCATTTTTGTTGTAGGAAACATGGAAGAATTGCAGGAAATGGTGAATGCTGAAATTTTGGGCCTTAAACTGCTTCTTAAATGAGTTAACAGTATGATGAACTTGGAGGCAAGCGTTCATTCGCCATATTAGTCTTTCACTTCTGTTCAAAAAACAGTTACAGTACTTTTTTATTGCTTTTCTCTTTCCTGTGTCAAGAAAATTATAGCCGAAGAGCCTCAGAAAATTCGAGTTACGGAAGTTTCAGGGGGAAAGCCTTCGGATTATAGAGGTTTTTAATGCATGGTTTCTAAAGGAATTCCAACGGAGACTAAAAAAAAATTCGACTTGAGGAGATTTTCGACTTGGAAGAGGTTCGGCTTATCAAGCTTCTACGGTAAATAAATTTATATGAGAGCTCCATCGATAGAGATACTGTAATGCCCTGTCAATCATTGCGTGACACGAGGGCACATTATTTGACAATACAAAATTCAAGTTACAGAGGTTTTAGAGGAAAAACCTTCGGAGTATTGAGGTTTGTAATGCATTGTTTCTAAAGGAATTCCAACGGAGACTCGAAAAAAAAATTCGACTTGAGGAGGTTTTCGACTTGGAAGAGGTTCGGCTTATCAAGGTTGCACTGTAAATAAAATATATTAGAACTCCATCGATAGAGATACTGCAATGCCTTGTCAATCCTTTGCGTGACACGAGGGCAAATTATTCAACAATACGCGATTTTTTGTTGTTGCCCATTCGACACGTCCCCCGTGAAATACGATACACCGCGAACGAGTTTCGGTGAGAGCATAGTCGTCGTCATCGTCATCTCGTGGCTTCATGCCAGGCAAAAGAGGGTCTTCTCATGGTCGGTTTTAAGGCGCGTTCGGAGAGTTTGTGCCGAATTTCGCGGCGAGGCAAAGCCTGGAGATGTTTTTTTTTTCGTCGCCAAGTTTTTAATTGTGGATTTTGCTGTTGCTGTTTTATTTTTTTTCCCGCTGTGGTCTCGGAATCTCTGGTGGCAAATCGCTCAATTTCGCGGTTATTGGCTGCAGTACCTCCGATGTTCAGTTCTGTAAATTGAAGTGATTTGCCTAAAAACTCACGAGTTTGGCCCATGGATAATTTATATTTTTTTAATGCTTGCATTGTCTGGAAAGGCTTGTGCGTGGTCTGCGGGATTTTCAAGATAAATGTGCACACTACCCTCAAAGTTAGCTGTAAAAAAATCGTGCTGTGTAAAGATAATGAATGCATATTATCTTGAATACCATTATCCAAAAAGGACTTGGGTGTGACGTGCATTGAAATGTGTCGAGTTTGCAAATATTCAGACATGCAGTCACAACCTTGCGACATGTGCTTGAAATTTACGAAAACAGGCCGCGCCTAAATTTCTTACGTGAATTATTTTGTAGTCGAAATGATTCAACGTATGAAGAATCGAAAGAAATTCAAGAAACATTTTATGTTTCTGGCAGGTCGTGTTTTAAGCCAGGTTTTCAGTTTATTTCGTTATTGCCTATAAAGGTTCCCTTTATAGGCAAAAGATTCTGGTAATGAGAGTGCCAACCAATCTCTAAACACTTGGATATTATATGTCCAAAATAAGAGCTCGTGGAAAGAAATAACAATACATAAAGCATTAAAAGGAAAATCACATGACCTTAAAGAGGAAATTAAATTTGTGAGGGCAAGAATGAGGCATAGCTTCCAACGCTTTAAAAGAGGTGGTAATGTATGTGATCAAGTTCTATACCAGCTCCTGAGAAAAGAATGGTACAAATTAATACAAGAGCAGGTGAAACTGAAAACAGAAGAAAATAAATGCAGATTTCATCATTTAT